>BQNB010055354.1:27474-39147 GCA_026074375.1 Tanacetum coccineum
GTCTGTGAAAAGGAAATTTTTGTTTTTGATGAAAAATTTCCTGCACTTGATTCCATAAGTTAGTTTCTGTATAAATTGCTGTATAAAACCTGAGAATTAACAATTCAATCATATGACTTGATACTGACGCGAATTAATCTAAACAATTCATTTAATATGTTTGAATTTGGTTCAAAAGCCGAATAAATTCTCCTACACTTATTGTTTGCAAAATACCTTTGATTGAAATTAAGACGAGGTTAAAGACAATGCAAAGCATGATTACAAGATAATTCAAACATAATAAAACAAATAGTAAAAAATTAAAACACACATGACACTCCTTATATGCGAGAAAAGTAAATTGGGTTGCCTCCCAAAAAGCGCTTTTCTTTATTAATGATTCTTGTAGCTAGACTCGAAGTCACACGTCTTTACGTGACTTCTCCTTTGTCATCTACCCATGTTAGGTATTCAGGTCCAAGCTCTAGGAATTCCTTGTAAAATCCTAGTATCTTGCTCATCACATACTCTACTCCTCTTCTCTTATCTTCTTCGTTTCTAAGATAGACTGATTTGGTATGCTCTTTTTCTAAGTCTGACAAGGAATTGTATTATTCTATCTTATGGGGAATCTTATAGGCAACTTCATCGGTCCCTCTAATGAATCTAACAATACCTTCGGGTGGGTCATGAGTCATGTTGGATATTTCTATAAAAGGTCTCCCAAGTACCACCTGTGACAACCTAGGGTCTAGAATTAAACTAATATCCTTGACAATCATGAAGTCTATGACATAGGTGAAGTTTCCAACAAAGACATGCATTCCTTTGATCTTACATGTGAAATTGCTAATTCCATTTGCATCTTCCCTAGGGTTAAGTTTTCTTCTCATGATCCAGTTGTACATCATTCGGGCCATGATGTTAAGAGGAGAGTTGAGGTCAATGTAAGCCTTTTCGATATGCACGTGTCCAATATTACATGGGATCTTAAGGTTGTAGGGGCATCCTTCGATATTGATAGGGTTTCTAAGAAATATTGAAGGGATTGGGCCACTCATTAGGTACCTATGGTAGGTCAGTTCATCTCTAGTCGGGAAAGTGTCGAAGAACTCCACTATTGGTTCTTCAGTTGTCGCCCCTTCTACTTCATGGGGATCCTCATTTTGGGGTTCATCATCTCGTATAATCTTGATGAACATTACTTCACCATCATCATCTTTAGGGCAGATAAATTTCATATTAGAGGATTGGGGGACTAATCCGAGCGATTTGAGCATCGAGTTTAGTTTTCGCACTTGTTCAGTGGCGATGAAGGCAAATGGATTAGGTTATGGGTATGGGTTAGAGTTGGTGTCTCTGGAGTTGTCTTCTTCAAGATCGACTTCCGATCTATTAACTTAAGATTCTTTGGGCTGCTTAGGGTGGATTGTGATGGTGTTAATCGAACCATAGATTTGTGTTGAGCATTGCGGGTCCATTGTTAGGTAGGAACGAGCAGACGAAACTGGATGGGTCCCTAATTTTGGGATCTTAACTGTATCACTAGGCAGTGTTGTGCCGCTTTCTGCATCATGGTGATTGATTTAGCGCCCTGGTGTCAATTGTTGTGTTGGTTCATCCTTGGTGGGCTTCTTTTTTTTGCTTGATTTGTGCTTTAATGATTTGTGTATTGAGGTTTGTGAAAATTGTGTTAGGGATTTTTTCTATTTTTCTTTTCTTTCAAAACCGAGATTGAGATAGGATTATTTATTTGGCGGGACGATCGGTGAAGGCCTTCAGCACAGTGTTTCAATTTTGTTGGTCATCTTGCTTTGTTGTTGTTTGAAATTAGCTTCAAACTTGGACAGTTTAGCGTCTTGAGATGCCATGAATTCAGAAACCAGTCCTTCTATATTTTATTGATTGTTGAAATTTTGAGGATGGTTGTTAAAGGAATGGTTCGGGATCAAACCGTTAGGTTGGAACCGGTTAGGTGGGTTTGAGAAATTATTTTGGGAGTTATGAGGTTGTCTCCACCTAAGGTTTGGGTGACTTCTCCATGACGGATTATAGGTGTCACCAAGATTGTTTTGCTAGGGCTTAAAGGTATACCACTTACCTCCCGCTTCATCGGTATGCGAGGATGTGTATTCAATGAAGGCTTCTTTGGGGTTTTCCATGCAACACTAAGTGTCGTGGGGACCACTGCAGATTTCACATGGGGTAGTGATTTTGTTCACTTGGGTAGGTTGTGTCAGAGCAAGATGAGTTTCCATCAAGCGTTGAACTTGATTTTTGAGCTCGATTAGACGGCGGTCGGATGTACTCGGGACATCTTGAGGCAATGCGATTGCCTTAACCGGCTTAGCAAAATCCCTTGGGTCATTCCAACTATCATTGTCATAGAGGGTGAGGTCTTCTAATATTACCCATGATTCTTCGGGTTGAGGTCACGAAGCTTACCACCGGCCGATTGGTCAATGGTTCATCTTGTGACGATATTGACATGGTCATAAAAAATTTAGACTTGGAGCCAAAGATCGATGCCATGATGAGGGGCTTTTTGGAGTAAGTCCTTAAAACAAGTCCATGCTTCGGATAGAGATTCTCCATGATGTTGTTGGAACATCAAGATATCATTGCGTAGTTTTGCGGTCCATCCCGGTGGAAAGAATTGAGTAAGGAATCCGGTAGTAAGATCCTCTCATGTGGAGATGGATCCTGCTGGAAGTCGTTCAAGCCAATTGCTAGCTTGATCGAGTATGGAAAATTGAAATAAACGCAGGCGCGTTCTTTCCCTGTTTTCACCGTCAAGGTCAAGTGAGTCCACAAGTTTAAGGAAATCTTTGAGGTGTTGATTTGGATCCTCGGACCGTAGTTCGTGGAATGAGCATCCGTTTTGCACCAACCAGATGGTGTCAGATCGAAGAGGTACCACATTGTTCCCTTCGGGAAGCTCGATGGTATTCCTATAGCCCTCGTGGCTTGGTCTGGAGTACTCTCCTAGAGTACGGATAGGATTCTCGTCTCCCATGGTAGTTGACGATAATGGGTTACGAAACAATTAGCACGAAGAAAATATAGGCTACAAGAAAGCTAATATGCGAGAATTAAATCTTACTTGAAAGGATTCAAGCAAGTAGAACTAAGCTAAACTATGATCAAAACCTAACTATTCCCGGCACGGCGCCAAAAAATTGATGTGAGGTCGTGTAGGACTTTTACACGAGATGTTTTAACAACTCACTAAGCAAGTGACCTAATCTTTGTAGTGTAGTTCATGGCAAGACTCGAGGTTGTTTTTATACGTTTACTTGAGGTATAGGTAGGGAAGGCTTGTTAACAGTCTAAAAGAATTATAACGGGTTGAGGGAGATTCTTTTTGCTATTTTTGTTTCTATGAGAAGAAGGTAAAATCCATTATATTTAAGAGAGAAGGTATGGTTTATAGCTATTAACTATATCAGTAATCATTAAACTAATGGTTTCCGCGGGTAACAATAAGATAAAAGATTGTGTTATTTAATCTTGTATTACTCCCTAGATTGCTTATCCTAGTGTTGTTGCCTTGGTCACACTTGTGATGATCTATGTAATTATTTCCTAAAGCATGAACGAATTACCGGACCGCCGTGTGCGTTGTTTTAGTATGCCGACTAGAGCAACGACATGTAGGTAGTTTACAGACTATTACAACGGACCCTAAGAGTATACTAAGTGATGTGAAATACGTTTAAAAGTGGATCACCATTTAAAGGGCTAGGTAGTATGAAGACTGGTTACCCGATGTATCCTTTCTATTACATTCACGTTTCCCTAGTATATAAATAGCGATGACAGACCAAAAGTGGTTTTCTAAGACATAACGTGCACATCTTCACTAAGAGGCTACCCATAAGATCTACATTCTTGGTTTCATTACAATCCTATAAATAAACACAATAAATAGGTTTAGCCCAAGCATGTCAGAATAAAGTAGAGCCAATAAATCACACAACACAGACATATTGAATGATTAAGTAAACCTTACTTGATTAAAACATGAATTGGTACAATAGGGTTTTTAGGCCCTAAAATCGTCTCCTACAGCTGCTAAACGAACTAGGGTTCGTACCCTCTTTTTATTCTAAAGTTACACACTCAAAACCCTAAATTCGGGTTTGTATATATAAGAAAATTAACGCGACGGTGTCGCGTTTTAATCGTGACGCCGTCATAAAATGAATCTTCTAGATCTGCGTTTGAGTCGGTGCGGGCTGATGTCGTCTTGAAATATGTGACGCCGTCACTTGATGAGTTGTGACGGCGTCGTATATGGATTGTGACGCCGTCTCCAGGCTATGTGAGCACAAATCTTCAAGTGTCTCGGTGTTGGTTTGTAATCTCGTCCGTTTCTTCTCCAAATGAGCCCAAGTCACGTGTAATTCATCCAAAATGTCTTCCAAATGAGAAGTACCTAAAAAGGAATGATTAAGTACCTATTTTGGGCATAAACACACGATTTTGGGGGTTAAACGACCCCAAAAAAGTGTATAAAATGACACCTCATCAAGTTTCATGTTAATCTTCTAGAGTTTTTCGAAGGTCTCAACTATATCCATTATCATGCCCTACTTGGTTTTGCTTTTAATGACCATGTCATCGACATATGCTTCTAGGTTCCTCCCCAGCTGTGTTTGGAAAGCCGAGTCGACTAGCCGCTGATACGTGGCACCTGCGTTCTTCAATCCAAATGGCATTTTTCTATAACAATAGGTTCCCTGATCGGTATAGAAAGCTGTCTTTTCTTCATCGTCCTCGGACATTTGGATATGATGGTACCCTTTGTATGCATCCAAGAAGCATTTGAAAGGGAATCCTATTACTGCTTTGATTTTTAAGTCGATTTCTAGGAGTGGATAATAATCTTTAAGACACGCCGAATTGAGGTTCTTAAAGTCGATGCACATTCTCCATGTATCATCGACCTTTTTTACTAGCACCGGGTTGAAGATCCACGTTGGGTACTTCACCTGCCTTACAATTCTGGCCTTGACCCATTCTTTCACCTCTTTAGTTGTTGCTCTGCTTTTCTCGGCGCCTAAGACCTTTTATTTTTGTGCCACCAGCGTTACAGAGATGTTAACGTTCAAAGCGTGCTTGATCACTCATCTGGGGACCCCAATCATGTCCGAAGGTTGCCATGCGAATACGTCCATATTGTTTTTCAACAGGTTTATTAAACGTTCTCGACATTCGGCTAAGAATTGTGTGCCAATTATGACCATTTGCTTCGGGGAGGTCGGGTTAACGAGCACCTTCTCTTCCTCGGATTCCTTCGCTTCTTCCAATTCCTTCACTTCTATCCCCTCATTGTGCATAACTGCCCTTTTTTCTGATCATCGACACTCGTATATGGGCGCCGTCTGAGCGATCAAAGTAGCAATTCCCCTTGATGTCGGGAATTTCACCATTACGTGAACGGTGGAAGAAATGGCCATGAGCTCTCTCATCCTCGTTCGTCCAAGTATGATGTTATAAGGGGATGATGCTCTAACCACAGTGAATTTCAACATTATTCTATAGAAAAGACCGCCTCCCCCGAATTCTACCCCTAACTCCACCTTTCTGATAGGGATTAACTGCTCGCCCAAAAACCCACTATCTCCATCTGGGTTGGGGTTAGCCGGGCTTTGATGGCCGATGACAAGCTGTCAAAGTAGTGTTCGAACATGACCTGAACTACTACTCTCTAGTCCACGAATACCCTTTGTACCCAGTAACCTTCTACTTCAGCCTCAATTATCAGGGGGTCGTCAGATACGTCGTCTATTGTGACCAGAGGAAAGGTGATATGCACCTTCATCCATTCCTTCGGTTGGCTGCACTAAAACTTTCGCATTCGGTAATCTCCTATTTCATGTACCATGTTGATCACTCTACCTCTATCGTTGTTATTTCCCAGTTGCCTTCCTCTATTGTTTCCCTTCTGCCTCGCATCCTTAACCAAGTGGTTTAGTTTTCCCGACTCTAATGTTGCTTCTAATTTCCTTTTCAAGTGATAGCAGTCGTTGGTATAATGCCCCTTCTCGCCGTTATAGTCGCAGTATCTACCTAGATTCTCCTTCTTTAGGGGAGTGACCATTGGCGAGCAGGAATATAAATTGTAGCTGGAGTTCGGTGGCTAGTATTTCACTTGGAAGCTTAGTAAGGGAATCTAGCCTAAGATGGTTGACTTTCTGTCTTCGGCCATTATACCTTCGGTTGTCATGCCTGTGGGTGTCGTACCTCCGGTCTCGCGCCCAGGGAGGGACGTATGGTTGGTAGTGGTCCCTTCGGTCGTAGTTGTCTGTTAGACCAAACTAAATTATATAAATGGGCCATACCTATTAGGTTATGTGTTATTTGCTTAATCTCTAAGCTATGACATTAGTATAAATACACATACAATCTAATGTACAAATCACAATTACAATTACAATAATATATACCCTTTGACGTTTTATATGGTATTAGAGCCAAAACACTAAACAACCCTTTTCTTTTCTGGCACAATTCCGGTCACTTTTCAGCCACCACAACAACCCCACCAGATCCACTCTGATCACCTCACCGTCGTTGTCGCCGCTGCCGCCGCCATCACCTCCACCGACCGCCGTCGTCAAAAACCCTACAATAAAAAAATAGAAAAAGGGGGAATATTACCATGGCTATGATTTCAGCTTTTAACACAGTCGATAAAATGGCTCATAACTCTTGTAAGTTCACTTTTACCCTTTCACCCACAAATTATGGTTATTAGAAAACTATGATTGAACCATTCCTCATCACAAACAATTTGATGGATTATGTGGATGGTTCAATACCGTGTCTATAAAAAACCTTATCCGTTACTGATGGTGTTAGTTTTCCAAAGGAAAACCTTAATTATCCAATTTGGGACTCCAACCAGTACTTCCACGTCCATATGCAAATTATCATCTACAATTCAGAAGCCCCTGTCTTTTCGCCATGTACATAGTACAGACTTCTCGTGATATTTGGTTGTCCCTTAAAAGGCGTATGCCACCCATTCCACTCTAGGAAAAACACTCTCAAAACACAACTATCTGAGAAATAAATTGATGCAACTCGATGAAACTCCTGATGCTTACTTAAATCGTGCTCAAGAATATGCTGATTCACTCACGCGTCATTGTAACCGAAAAAAGATAAAGATCTCGTTAGTGCTTGTTGTCACATGTCATCATGAAGAATATAACGGACTTAAAACTACATCATTGCCCTGTCAAAGTCCAACTGCTTTTAGCGAAGCTTTCATGCACTCCTTTAGTGATCAAGATTAAATGCTTGCAAAAACCGTACACACATAGCACCATATTGGTCTACAAGAGCCTTTTATGTTGCCTACTGCGACTCCATCAAACAAACAACAGTAGAAACAATAACAACAAACCGTTGGCAATCGCTACAACTCCTCATGGTAACACAACCAAGGTCTGATAATGTCATCAAATTTAGTGATTGGTCTCCACCCCAAATACAGTGTATGGCACTTGCAATAGATTGGTATTGGTCCCATTCCATCATAATACCCTAATCATGACCCTTTAACTATCATCATTCGCTATCGCTAACTTTGTTGGGCAAATACACGTGCTCAATCCTCTAATGCTTCTGCAAATTTAGCATTCATACACCTGGGAGCAAATAGGTCATGTACACTGATTTGGAAGAGATGAACAATTCAAAAGGCAAATTAATGGGTAGACGACGCACTTTTAAGTTGGAACGGTAAGGTCTTTCCTATTCTTCCAATTGGGTTTCATCTAAAGTTTAATCACCACAAACGACGTTTTCTCTCAAAAACATTCTTCATGTACATGAAAACTCCCACAATCTCCTTTTCTGGTTCAAAATCTTTTTCATGATAATGATGTATTTTTTTAATTTCACACTAAATAAATCCTGATTTTTGTTGTAAAAGATGAGTCTTACACACACAGAAAACAACTCTTCTCACCGTCCCAGTAAACATGGTCCCTCTACACCATTACACCCTTCCTCAACTAAAGTCCAAGCAATAAAGTATCCTTTTATTGGCTGTACGAGATACCCTAACCATTTTGGCATAGACGAAGTGGGACATCCCCATCAATGTCTTTTGCATATCTATGCTTTCTAATTTTCTCTTCCCCGTTACACAATAAAAGACTTCCAAGTTTACAATTCTTAGTCCATCTAGTGGAAAAAATCCTTCAAAACCTACCTTATTTGAATCTGATTTCAAAGTAACAATATTTTAGGACATGGGTTTGATTGTGATGATTGGGGTCCCGAATCTTTGTTTATTTCGAGTTTAGAGGTCCATAGATATTTAATGTTGTGTGTTGACCATCATTCTTGTTACATGTGGATTATATCACTTAGCTCAAAATCCCGATGTGTATTCCACTTTTTAAAATCATTTGTGCAAATGCTGAAAGCAAGTTCACCACAAAATTAAAGAATGTTCAAACCGTGGGGTGGTGAGTTTCGCAATTTACTACGTTTTTTCCTCTTCGCTGGGAATTATTACAACGGAAGATCTTGTCCTCATACAAGTGAGTCAAAACGTCGTTTGTTGAATCAGTCGTAATCGCCATATATAGTGTACGGAACACGCTTACTCTATCTTGCTCAAGGCATTGTTCCTCAAAACGTTTTTGGCATTATGCTTGTTGATACTCGAGCTCGTTTACCTAATCAATCTCAAGCCCCTCTCGTACATCAACAAATAAGTCACCTTTTGAACATATATCAAACGGTCTCCTGACTACTCTTGTTCCCTTCGTTATCTTTGTGAAACAACCACGCGAGTTTCATCGATTCGTATGACGAATCACAGATTCGACGTCATTATTATTATTTTACCGGGATTTCACAAAGTGAACGTCGACATTATTAAAATAGCGAACGTCGACATTTAAAATTTTATTTGTCGTAAATAATTATTTTCGTATTTTATTACGAATGGAAATTTAAAATATTTATTTTTGACATTTCGCGAGTCACCGTTTGACCGCGTGTTCGTTAACCGTTTCGAGCATCGTAAAAATTTTCAACGCATCTCATTATTATTTTTAAGATCGTAAATTTATTATTTTCACGAATGTCGTCTTTTGTTTCTTGTCCTGAGCCGGATTCGCGTTTTAAATTGTACACATTTTATTAAATGTTAGAAACTAAAATAAAACGTGACGAAATAAAAGTAAGTTCGAAAGTAATTAACGAGTATTGTGGTCGGTTAACAAACGAACCAAACAAACGTCCCTATGTATTAGTTTTGCAAGACTTAAAAGATGGAGGGACCATTTGTGTCAAATGACCAAACTAAATTTCTATATAAACAAGCCCATACATACATTTTTATACTTTACCAATTTTTGTTTCCTTGCCCTCTTTTCTTTTCTATGTCCGGCCGCACCACCACCACAATAACATCACCACCGCCACCATTTTATCAACATGCAATACGATCTAATTATAGATTATTAATCCTTGTGTCGAGGCCTACGTTTCCATATAAGAAAAACATACATGCAATGGGTTTTGAAGAAAATGTATTTTCGGTTTGGCTCATGATGTTTCGAGCTAGGAGAGTATTTAAAAGGGTTAGATTAGTGATATCATCAAGTGGGTTTTGTCGAAAACGGTTCGGGTCACTCGTTTGGGTTGCGTCCGCGGCTTCGAACCACAAGGAGGCCGAAACCAACACCTTGTGTGTTGTTGTAAGTATCCTCGTCATGTTTATTTCATTGTTTCGTTTGTTTCGCTTTTAATTTGATTTCGTATATTATATGTGATGAGGTCCGACACTTGCGTTGGTTAGAATAGATTGTGAATGGGTCGATTAGTTGACGGAGATAGGTTAGCTAGGCATATTTTGATGTCGTGGTGAGGCGAAAATGGAGTTTCGATAAGTTTTGTAAAATTTAATTTTGAGCAGAAAGTTTGAGCAGAAAGTTTGGTAAAATTTAATTATGATAGAGTTAGTCCTAATGTACGTTTCGGTAATTCGAACGTCCCGTAACTCCTTATAACGAAGAAGTTAAGGCGAAAACAAGATTTGAAAACTTAAAAAGTTACCAACAGCTATTTTGGGAAAAAAACATTTTGATTTGATTTTCGACAGCCATTTTGGGCACTTTCGAGTCCGTTTCAGCCTTCCGCCGAAGCACGAAAGTTGTCCGGAATGACGTTTTCTGTAAAATCTCTTTTTGGTTAAAGTTACGAAAACGTGATATAGCGGGTCAAAACCGATGGTCAAAATGCTGCGTTTTTATTAAAAATACAAGTTTCAGCAGAATTGAAAAGGGCGTTTTTGGTCATTTTCTGTCGAGATCCAAGTCTCGGCTAAAACTAAAAAGTTATCCGGAATATCGTTTCGCATAAAATGTCTTCTTAGTCCGAATCGTGAAAATGTGATGTAGAGGGTCATTTAGCGCGGGTCAGATTTAGGTAAAAATAAGTATAAGTATAAAAGTCAAACAAAGTCTAGCGTTGACTTTCGAAAGTCTACGGGTTAATACTAAACTTGTCGGATGTCATGGAGATAATTGAACTCTATTATTACTACAAGTAAGATATTTTGATAAAGTTAACAAATGATATGAATGAGGTAAATTCTAAAAATAGAAACTTTCGTAATAATCGAAAAATAATATCGATATGAGTAATTGATAATCACATTGAATGTCGAGGGTTCGACGAGATAACTAAATATTATCACAAATATATTTTGATAACGAGACTTACTAAATTTGGTAACTTTCCGAAATAGTAACTTTCCAAAAATAGAAAGTTTCTTAAAATAGAAATTATTCGATTAAGCGATGTATGATGTAAATAAAAGAATGATCGTAACCTAATATTGTAGGGGGTTTAGGATCTAAGGCGCAAGTGGATTTCTCATCACATGTATGAATATATACTATATATATATATGATTTTGTTGATACGATGTGTGCATCGTTGATTATAGGTCGTGATCGTGTCCATCGACTTTCCATGGATTGTTTCGATTATATGATCTTTGGCTTTTGATCAAGGTGAGTTCATAGCCTCGCTTTTAAAGTTTTCAATGTTTTTAACTCCGCGAGGGGGATATATTGCTTGTTTTGTGAAATTGAACGCAAACTGTTTTTGATACTTGAATATGATTCCTTTACTACTGAATATATGCCTTTTTGCTGTGTGACCGTTAGTTACCATGTGTTGGTGAACGCTAATGCATTAAATAGATCTATTGGGTTTGATAACCCTGTCTGGGGTTTGAATCCGTTGGGACCACCCTGTCAAACGGAATGTTGTGGGGTTTTGGGATCTAAGGCGCAAGTGGATTTCCCATCACATGTATGAATATACATATATATGTATACATATATATGTATGTATACATACATACATATATATATATATATATGTATAGATAACCCTGTCTGGGGTTTGAATCCGTTGGGACCACCCTGTCAAACGGAATGTTGTGGGGTTTTGGGATCTAAGGCGCAAGTGGATTTCCCATCACATGTATGAATATACATATATATGTATACATATATATGTATGTATACATACATACATATATATATATATATATGTATAGATAACCCTGTCTGGGGTTTGAATCCGTTGGGACCACCCTGTCAAACGGAATGTTGTGGGGTTTTGGGATCTAAGGCGCAAGTGGAT
>BQNB010055355.1:10077-39147 GCA_026074375.1 Tanacetum coccineum
GGAAAGAGTGTGAAAAAGACAAAGTCAAAATCAACAAAAGTCAAAGTCAAAGTCAAAGTCAAACCCGAGAAGTCAAAGACTGAGCCAAAACTGAAGAAAAAGTTAATGGGCCAACCCGGACCCATTCAATGGGCCGGGACAGCCCATTAAGCTTTTATATAAAAATCTTATAAGCCTTATATAAACTTAAATAGCCCAAAACCCATTTTCCTCTTTTATACACCCGACCCATAACTAAGCCCAAAACCAAACCAAGACCCTTTTAACGGCCGTTATACCTTATGCCCTTTGTCCCTTAACTCCCGTTAGTCCCTCCAGGGACTAACTATGCAAATAACATGTAAAGGTTGAGGGACCAAACCTGCCATCCCCTAAAAAATTCACCCCCCACATGGACTGCCATTACAAAGAAACATATATACTTGAGGGACCAAACTTGTACACTCACCAAACTTCACCCCTGAATTGAATTACTGTATATCTCTTTCCCCCATTCCTGCCAAATTCACAACAAACACATTGCGTGTGTTTCACCTGCAACTACTGTCCAAAACTTACCCCACAACAAAACTAACCTCACCCCACACCCACAAACCTACAAAGCCATGTTGGCAATCCTAAACTTTTCTATTGGGCAAACGAATGAAGGGCTGTGATTTATGATTGGGCAGCAAGGCAAATGAAGGGCCAAGATAAAGCTTGTTTTCTCCTCACAATGAAAGCACAAGAAACACAATAGCTAAGGACTCAACAACATATAAAAAGATGGAAGACAATGAACAGTAGTAGTTAGTTTTAGTTTTTAGTTTTTCTTTTAAAATGTATTTTTATGTTTAATGTCTTTAAATTTCTGTCTCTGTCTCATTTACTTTTAAAAGCTTTGTAACCCTTTTTTTATGTTTAATGAAATTTTTAGTTTAATTGCAAAAAAAAGTGTTCTTGGTTACTGTTCATTCATTGTTGCTTTTTAAGTGTTTTTAATCCTGTTAAACCTGTTAATTTGTGGTCATATGATCTTACATCAACCTGTTAACTAAGTTTGTAAGCTTAAATTCCATGTTTATAAGTTAGCAAATGGTTTTAAAGTGTTTAAAGGGGTGTTTGGGTTAAGTTTTTAAAACGGGTCAAAAGTGAGTAGACTCACTTTGGGTCATATGGGTCAAATTCATGAGTCTTTATTTGGTCAGTAGATTAGGTTTTTTAAGTCTTTTAAGTTTTAAAATGTTTTTTTAAGTTTTCTATAGGCACTTTAAAACTGTTTAACCGAAAACAGTTATGAAGAGCTTATGTGGTTAAGCTTCCCAACCATCCTTTTTAACCTGTTTTCCTATGTCATTTTAGTGTCCAAATTAGCTTAGCTTGTCCCCTTAAGTTTCCTTTTAACTTGTCAAAATGTTGTCAACACTGTCAAGTCACCATAGTTGTTTTCAAGAGGCCCCTTTTCACTTTTAAAATTCAGACCTTAAAAGATGTTTTTAGTTTTCCAATTTTTGAACACAAGCTCATTAGGAGCTTGTGTTCATCTGTTTTAACTTAAGTTTTCATTTAAAGCATTATTAGATTGCTTATCAATAGGCTGCAAATAAGCCCTTCTAACTTGCCAAATCTCCCCTGGTGCAAACCAGCTTATTTGCCCCCCTTTTTCTTGCTTATTTTTTATTAAAATTCTTATTCTTTTTGCATTTATAGAAAGACTATAAGCTAATCTCAAGGTCCTAGCAGCCTTAAGCCTTAAGTCCCCCTTTAGAGTGCTTATTTTTAAGCATAAAAGTGGCCCATTAGGACTGTTTGCCTGCTAGTTTAGGCCCATAGCTTATTTTAGCTTTCTAGCTTATCGACTGCCTCTTAATTAGCTTATTTTAGCGTTGCTATAGCTTATGTAGTATACGGAGAAATATATGTTTTATATGGCTATTCCATGATTCCCTAGCTTATTATGTCCAATATACCAAAGCGAGTATAGCATTCATTTCCCTTGGTAAAAAAGTATAATCTGCCTTCCCAGTAGCTTTCATTTTAATGCTTATTTTTAAGTTCCTTTTTAGCTTATTTTGATTACCTTGCTTATTAGATATCAAGTTCATATCATCTATTTTTGCTTTTACATTGTTTGAAGCTAGCTTATTTTTTTTCCTTGCAGCTAACAATTTGCCATTTAAGTTCGGGTCGAAAGTCATAAAATACCTACGCAAGTTTCAAAATAATCCTGACTCACCAACGAACCGAAATTTCGTCCTACTACACCAACGAACTTTCAAATATATTTGCTAATTATCACCCATATCAAAAATTTTTTGAGACGACACTGGCATTACCTTCCAACGCTGCGGACCCAGGTTTTTTTTTTGTTTTTTATAAATTAATTAAGGGTAAAAGCCATAAAATACCTATAAACTTTCAAAATTGTCCCGACTTGACCAACAAACTAATTTTCGTCATGCCTAGACCAACGAACTTTCAAATATTGTTATGATATCACCCATATCATAAATATGTATTTCATCTGTCCCATATTAAGTGTCCACAATGGAATGTTTGAGGTCTTTTTTCATCAACTTTGATTGTAAATATTTGTGTTTGTGTTATATAATACTTAATGAAAATTATACCAATGAAAAATACATTCAAAACTCTATCAAAAACTGTAGAAATCGGTGGAAATTGGTCAAAAACTGTAGAAATCGGTCGAAAACGTACGAAAACGATCGAAATCGGTCGAAAATGGTCAGAATCGGTCGAAAACGGATGAAATCGGTCAAAAACTATCAGAATCGGTCGAAATCGGTTGAAATTAGTCGAAATTGGTGGAAAACTGTCAAAATCGGTAAAAATAGGTCGAAGACGTACGAAAATAGTCAAAAACGGTCGAAATCGGTCAAAAACGGTCAAAATTGGTCGAAATCGGTCAAAAACTATCGAAGATCGGTGAAATCAGGTCAAAAACGTTGGAAAACTCAAAAAACGGTCGGGAATCGTCGAAACACACGGGCGAACAATCTCCGTCGAAAGATGATCAGAATCGGTCTGATACGGTTGAAATCGGATCGAAAATCGTCGAAAAAACGGTAAAAATCGGACGAATCGGTCAAAAACTGACGAAAAACGGTAGAAATCGATCAACAAAGAATAAAGAGACACCAGCAACCAAATATAACACCCACCATAAGAAGCTTCATTGTTGGTCCTAACATTACGCAAATTTAGTCGAGTGTGGTGAAGTCTAGACAATTTTGAAACTTCGTAGGTATTTTATGACATTGACCCAAAGAAAAATGGTGTGAGTGATGGAGGATAAATGGTTGCAGCGGAGATGATGCAATAAAAAAATAAAACAAAAATAACGTGGAAACTGATAGCCGGTCATCATTGGTCATAATAGTCACATAAGTAAACAAGTTCGTTTGTCTAAGACATGTACGAAAATTAGTTCGTTTGTGAAGTGCTGACAATTTTGAAACTTCGTAGGTATTTATGACATTGGACCCTATAAATCTTAGAGTAAAAAAGTGTAGACTGCAACATATTTATTTTCCAGCTTATTTTTAAGTTTCTAAAAAGTATCTTTTTTTAAAGTTGCTAGTTTTTGTGTGCTTTTTAAGTTTTAAAAGAAAATTTTTTAAAAAAAATAGTTTTACAAAAAGAGAGAGGCCAGGATTCGAACCCTGGACCTCTCCCTTTTCAAAGCCCCCTCACACACAAACTCATACCGCTGTGCTACAATAGCTCATCCGGTATGAGTTTGTTTATTTAAATATATAAGCCCACACAGCCCCTTAAGCCATCAGCCCCTTAATTGCTTAATAACAGCTTATTTTTAAGCTAAATTTTCAGTTTTAAATTTTTCTTAGGATCTTTATAGTTTAATTCATTTTCTCTAAATTTTTCAGAATTTTTTATAATCGTTTAATATTTTTTATCATTTATTTTCCTTTAAACTGTTTTTTTAATTATAATAAATTAAATAAAAATCAAAAAAATATTTTTCTTTTTTAGAAAATTTTATTTTGTCATATTACACTTAGGAAAAATATAAAAACTTTCGTAGGGTCATTTTTGCAAATTTTTACTTTTTAAAGAGCGGGTTTCGGGCCCGATTCTCGTTTTCGTGTTTTTGAACTCAATTTAACTCCGTTTTCGTTCTAGTTTTCTTTATTCTTACTTTTTAGTCAATTATTATTAGGAAAAGTAAAAAAATTCACTTTAGGATTAATATTTCAAATTTTAGGTTTTTAGTCACGTTCGTTTTTAATTTCTGTTTTCGTTTTTGTGATTTAAGCCAGATTGCCTTGATTTTATGCTCCCGTAAACTTAGGATTTCATTCTTATGCCTTATTTATGCTTCCTGTAGAATTTTAAGATAATCATTTGCCTTTTTATGCTTTCCCGTAGTTTTAGGTTTAAATTTCCGTTTTTGCGTTTTTCTTAAATTGCTTTTGTTTAAGGTTTTCTTTTATTCGTTTTTGCATATTATTAGTAGTTTTAGAAACTCAACCCCATATCTTTTCCATTCAAGCATTGAAATTCAAACCGACTCTCGATTTTCAAATTCACGCCTCGTTGGGAAGAACGACCCGGGTCCGGTTTTAAACTTTGTGGATAACGAAGTGAGAAGCCGATACTTCCGGTAAAACTATACTACTATCATTGATATTATCCTCTTTGTTATATATATTTATATATTTATTTATATTTATATTTATATATATATAGTAGAAAGATAACAATCAATTTTTGGCGCCGCTGCCGGGGAGGCTGTGAAACGATTTTCGTGTTTGTTTGACGATTAGTGTTTGAAGACCCTTCCCTCGTGAAGTTAATTTTCCCGTTTGTGAATATTTTCTTTTATTTATAAAAATATAAAACACAAAAATATTTTTCATTTTCTTTTATTAGTATTAGTATAAGATAAAAAACAAGAAGAATCAAAAATATAAAAACATTGTCCATAAAAACAATAAAAAGCATCATAAATATAATGCTTTCAACTAAAGCATTATCATAATAAGTTCCCGAACAAAAGAATTAAAACTTGCCTTTGTGTCACTTGTGAAATACGGCTCACCTTTAAGGGATTAACAAACTATAAGAGGGGTATAAGGAGGGTTGTTCCGAGGAACTACGACCTGAAAAGAGAAGGTTTTTAATAGCTTCACGCTTTCCCACTCCTCCGCTCTTTTGTGCGTTTTTCTTTTAGAGAGCTACCGTGAAACGAGTTGATTATTGGTTTAAGTTGTCTTATCTCATTTTGTCCGTTAATAAAATATGTTGCTTTAAAAACTCGAAAAACCAAAAACAATCTTCTTTTTCTTCTTATCCATTTAATTCTTTTCTTAACCCTCTTAATTGTTTAATTCTTATGGCGTCATTCGACTATCGTTTAAATACCCTTTACGCGATTAAAGAATGCTCGTCTTGTGGAGCTTTGTACACCAGAAACTGTGGTTGTTCAAAAGGGAGTCTTGAAGACAAGATTCTTGTTCCAGTACCCGACTCGTCTCAACGACCCCTTATCTTTGAAAAAATTTGTCTCAATTGTGGAGACCCGGTTCATGGTCTATATTGTCGACAGTGTGCTCTAATATGAAAGACATTGGAAGAAGTTTTTCAAGATTTCCAAGACACTTCCGAGTCATTCGAAGACGATATTAACTTTGTTAATGAAAATCAAGAGCCATTCGTTGTCAATCAAGACCCCAGTAAAAATTCCTCTCAAAGTCCACAAATTAACCACAATTGTTGTTACGAGTATGGTGATTCGTTAGGTGGAATCTTTTGTCAACGATGCACTTATAAGTCTTGTGGGAAAGGTGCTCATATTGGTTATAATTGTCCACCGAAAGCTCCGATTATCTCTAATCCGGAACCATGCAATCAAACCATTGATGAGCTCCTACAAACTTTGCCAAGTTTTGATCCGACGTGCTATTCCGAAAAAGAAAATTCATTACCTTACGTTTCAAAACCCAACTTTGTTGATGATTCTCCTAACGTTTTCGACCCACCTCCACAACCTCCTATGTATTCTTGTGAATTTTGCGGGAACGATGCTCGTTATGGTCACTATTGTACACCTCAAGTTCCGTTTATCTATCCGGAACCGTGTTACAATCAAGACTTTAATTTCCCGCAAGATTTTCATGATTTTCAACAACAATATCTTTGTTGTGAAAATTGCGGGGGCCCGCATGAGACTTTTGAATGTCAACCGTTGAATTATTATGAACCTAATCCGTGTTATGATTCTAATTATTTCGGTTATGACCAATTTGATAATTTTCACCCACAACAATTTCTTTGTTGTGAAAATTGCGGGGGACCTCATGAAACTTACCAATGTCAACCAATGAATGAAGACTATTATCATGAGCAAAATTCTTGCTATGATTATAATTCTTTTGGTTTTGATCAATTTCAACCCCCGCAATATACCGTCAATCATCCAATCTCCAATGTTCAAAATAGCCTTTTCAATGCTCAAAATGAGCTTCTCAATTCTCAAAACAAGCTGATGGAGCAAATGACATCCATATGTGGTTTAGCTGGTCAAATTATACAAAAGAAGGAAGAAGAAAAGCGAATTGCGGAAGAGCAAGCAGCTAAAGATCGATATTGAAAGATTCCCATTTGCTACGATGATGATGAGGACTACACCATTGCAATCGTACCCGTTTTATCAACCAAGGATCCCGTTGACTCTCTCATAATGGAGGATGAGCATCTTGACACTATTCCGGCAACAGAATCGGACAAAGTAATAAAGTCTAGTGTTGAGAACCTTGTCCCGATCCTAAGTGGGTCCGAGGGTATTCCCGACAGTGTGTGTGATATGCCTCTTTGTAACAATCCTACCCCTCTTGAAGCTTTCAAAGAACACTCTGAAACTGTCATCGATTTCGACGATGATTCTACTTCGAGTGATGACGATTCTCCCTACGGTGAGGATATCGATTATGTCGATGCATCACCTCCCGATGCTGAGATCATCAGCTCAAAGGTGGTGGAGATTGTTGTTCGGGAAGTTGGAGGGATTGATGATGATATTCTTCTAACAATCAAAGACGATATTCTTCGTGAAAAATTGTTGAATGTCAATCTTCTTATTGCTAACATCGAAGCATTAAAAGATAATCCCACTCCATCTTCCGATTTTGTAATCAAGTCTCCCTCCACCTTTCCTAACTCTTTCTTGGAGGAGACTAACACCTTTGATAATTCTTTAACCGAATCTGAAACTTTTTGCTTTAATCTGGAAGAGATCAGTAGTGGCGGTACCACTACTCGTTCTGATTACTCCCTTCCGGATTATGAAGCTTTCTACGATCATATTGAAGAGAGGAGTAGTGGCAGTACCACTACTCATTCTGAAATTTCTCTTTCTAAATATGATTCAATGATCTTTGATCTTTCGATCAATCCGTTTCCTCCTGCCGATAGGAGTGATTTTTATCATGAGGAGTTCGCCGGTGAACTCGCTCACATCATATCTCCACCGGAGTATGATCATTTCTACTTTAAGATTAAGCCCGAGCTGGGCAATCTTACTATGGATGTGGTGGAGGATAATCCGACAAGAGAACCAAGAGTTCATGTGCCTAATATTTTGCCCACCCATCCCACCCTTCACCTGGATATGAATTTCATTCTTTCTAATGATTCTCTCTTCGCTTATGTTGTATGGATCTTTCTTGCTTTTCTCACGTATCATGTTACTCCACCATATCTTCTCTCTTGCGGGAATGAAGATACCATTTTTGACCCCGGCATCTCCATTTATCATTCTTTTATGCCAGATGTATCTCATCGGTGTGGAACTTTCATGAAATTCAATGTTTATCCAAACCACTTGAATGAAAGTCTGATGGAGATTTTATCTTCCACTTGCTCCCCCATGGACTAATGAATTCGAGGTCGAGTCAGGCTCAAGACTCAGTTAACAAAAATAAGCGCTTCATGGGTGGCAACCCATGCTTATCCATTCTATCTTCTTTCTATTTGCTAATAAGTGTTTTTGTTGTTGTGAGGAGGCTCGCCTATTCCATTTTCGTGTGTTTGTGTTTTGTGGTTTATTGTCCAGGATTGCCCGGATTGTGATGACTCTCGTGCTCGCGGTTTTGTCCTCCGATCACTCGATCTTCACATCCTCAGCTTCATTTAGAAATCCGATATCCTAATCTAATCGACAAACGTTTTTCTTTAAGCATACTTAATAAACGGCTTAGGATTTGCGTAGAGACCCTTCGTAAAACATTGAGGACAATGTTTCATTCTAGTATGGGGGGATCTTTGATTTGATTGTGCCTGCAGTTGTTGTTTTCACGTAATCCCGTTTTTACCACCAAAATTTCAAAAAAATGAAAAAATTTAAAATTTTTCAAAAATAAAATAAGTGTTTTGTCACAATTTTGACTTTCCTGCTGGGTAGAATAAGAATAAATTTTGACTCGATCGAGCGTGTTGAGCTCTAGCTTGTTCCTTAACTTTTAGACTAAGCGTTCGCGAATATTCGCGAAGAACGAAAAATGATAGAGTTAAGTATGAGTTGGATGCTAAACAAGGATTATTTGGAAATCTTAAGAGCTCATGTGTGTAATTTGTCGCTTTTTCTCCCATAAGCTCTTAACCTGATTAATATACGTGCTATTTTTGGAGATTAAACTTAAATCAATAATTTTTATGTAGTTAATAGCAAAAATTTTAGTCTTAGTTCAAATTTATACTTAAATTTTTCAAAAAGAAGTCTTCTCTATATCGTGAAAAAAAAATTATGAAAAATGATATAAAAAAGAATGAATAATAAATATAAACTGTGGGCTGATAAATATAAACTGCCGGCTCACAACCGATGTTGCAGCCTTCTAAAAAGTCGAGGGTTACAATTGCATCAATGTTTAATATTTAAGTGTGAATTAATAAATAGATCTCTTTTTGTTAAATTCAAATATGCTTTTGAACTTTGACTATTCTATTTTATAAGCTATGTGTATACGAGAAACCTGAGAGTTTTTGAAACCTAAGGTCCGTGAGTCCCGATACTAGTCTCTGTGAGGTGTCAAAAGCCTGGTCACTTAGCCGCAAGGTTGGGATGTGTCGAGACGAAAGTCGCTACATGGGATGATCTCGCCTTCAAACTCATTATTCTCGGGTGGAACGTGAAGCATAGAATTTTGCAAAACGTTGATCCATGGTTGAAATTCAAAATAGCACATACACCTAATATATAATAATTGTCGGGAGTGAAAAGTTCACAAGTTGCAAATATGAGTAGTGTTAGCATCTTAACTTATATTTAACGGTGATTTCGTTTTAAGCTTGGTTTGGGACAAGTGAAAAGTCGGGGACGATGAATTTATCCTTTTTGGAGCATTCTCGGATCGAAATGCATCTTGTTCTATGATCCCTAACAGTTATGAAAATAACGAAAGTTAAACGTTCTAGTTAGTTGCTTAATATAAAAAGTAAAAAAAAAAGAGAAAATGAAAAAAGACAAAAAGATGTGTGGAAATAAGTGTATATATTTGAAATTGGTAAAAACGGGGCTTCTCGAAGCTATTGATTCTTTATTTCCTCTCGATGAACACTTAGCTACTTTTCGCGGTTATTAGTCGAGGGGGGATTAAGGGTCTTAGTTTTCTTGAGTGATTATTTATATCATTGCGTGGGGACACGCAATAGTTTAGTATAGGGGATTTTGGTATGTGCTTAATTACACATACCTTTTTCCTTTAAAACCGGACTGAAATGACCAAAAACGTACCAAAAATACTTTGTGTTTGTATGTTTTCACTTATCTTGTGCAGGAAACGAACATCCAAGAAAAGGACGAAAAATCAAGCAAAATTGGACAAAGCCGAACACGGAATGGAAGAGCATGAAAAGCCCAAGTCAAAAAGTCAACAAATACAAAGTCAAAGCCAACCAAGAGAAGCTAAATCAAATAAAATACAACTTTGGGGACCAAAATTGCCAAATCCTAAAGTTATAAAACAAGGATGAAAACTAAAGGGGTGGAATTGCAATTTAAGTGAAATATAACTTTAGGGGCTGATTCTGCCAACCCCCTAAAGTTATATAACATAAGGACTAAGTTTGCAATATACATATAACACTTGAGGGGTTAAAATTACCAAGTCCCTAAAATTAAATCACCACAAGGACAAAAACTGCTATATCATATTACAACCTTAGGGGCCATATCTGCCAAAACCCTAAACCCTTACCCTGTATCCCCAAAAAAAAGATTAAACCCCTTTTACCCGCCAAAACCCAACCCCAGTACTGTACATCTCTTTCATTCACGTGCACTGTAGCAAACAGACAAACCCATCACCACCACTCAACCCCACCTCACTACCTTATAAAAAACACCTTGGCAATCCCTTGTTTCCCCATTGGTGGATTTATAATGACCAAATTGAAGGGCTCAGATTATGCAGCTTGATGGCCAAGGCAAAGGAGGGCCAAGATTTGCTTTTGAGGCTTCTCACACAGAAAGCACAACAAACACAACTTCATCTGCTTATAAAAAGAAGAAGAAGACCAGAGAGCCAGGAGTTAGTTGTTAGTTTTTTTTATATAGCTAAATTTTATTTTTAATGTAATTTTTTTTAGCATTGTACTCTTTAATTATTAATGAAAGTTTGTATTTTCAGTGTTCTTTAAGTTTAAAGTCTTATTATTCAGTTCTACAATTTGATTTCCAAGTTTGTTTAAAATTTCTTAAAGTCGGTTTTTTAAGCTATAAGCTGTTTAATAACTTATAAGTGTTAGCTCACTCACAAAAAAAA
Source organism: Tanacetum coccineum (assembly GCA_026074375.1). Taxonomy (NCBI): domain Eukaryota; kingdom Viridiplantae; phylum Streptophyta; class Magnoliopsida; order Asterales; family Asteraceae; genus Tanacetum; species Tanacetum coccineum. The sequence continues at coordinate 20,862 of BQNB010055355.1, forward strand.
ATCACTCAGAAAGAATCAAGAAAAAGAAAGGTGTTCTGTTTCAAGCCTTTGGACGAATAAGCAATCATGGATGGCTTATTGGGTATTAGTGCTTATTGGTAAGCTATAGGTGTTTTTCATAAGGTGTTATAGCTGTTAAGTACTTGCCAAAAACCTTGGATCTTTGTAAGTTGTTCATTTTCATTTTAAGTTCATTTTTTTATAGCATCTACTGTTCAATTGCTTATTATGCTATTCTGTGCTTATTTCTTTATTATTCATGCTTAATGTGTGTTACTTATGCTTATTTGATCTCAATTGATGCTTTTCATAATTTGTTTTAGCTTAAAATTGTATTTTCTATATTTAAAGGGGTGTTTGGCACAAGGGCCAAAATGGGTCATTTAAGGCTTTAACCCAATTTCAGTTTTCAAGTCAGTTTTAACAAGCTAAAAAATCAGTCTATAAGTTAGTTTTTATGAGTTATTTAAGTTGGAATCTAAATTTTAAGGTTTTTGTATCCTAGAGTTGAATCTGTGTTTTTGTAGTTTGTTAATGCAGTTGTCATGATTAAGAATTTGATTAGTTACTTTTTAGAGTCATATCCATGCTTGTATTAGGCATAATGCAGTAGAATGAAGTTCCATTAGTTTGCATTGGATTTGTAAATGAGGTTAATCCTGCCAAAATTTGCAAATGCATTTCATAAGTTCAAATTCCTATTTTCTTCATCAATTCTAAATTAGAGAAAAAAAGGCGTTTGAGCTTTTATGGTGTTTAGTTTGTGATAGATAATGCATTAGAGAAGTGAACTTTAGATTTGATGTTACTCATTTAAGTCTTAGCTCCAAATCTGTCTGCAAATGCCAACTGAATCAGCATGTAACACAGCTTATACACCCCTTTTTAGCATTAAATTTAGATTAGTTAATCTTAGATTTAAGTTTTAAAAATGATAGGTTAAGTTCTTTGATGCTTATTGTTTATTTGTTTTTGCTTGTTTTCAGAATTGAGTGTAATTTGTTAGCTTTAAATTAGATCTAAATGTTGCCTGCTAGACATTTGATAAAACAGTTTCTAAACTCAAAAATGCATACTGTCTGAACTTAAGCTTAAACTGAGCTTAATTGAACTTTTCAAATATAGTGGTAGTTTTAAAAAATGTTCATGTTAATGTCCTTTACAAGTTTAGTTAAAAAGATTAAAAAAATGTTTACAAAAAGGGAAGGCATGGGGGTCGAACCCATGACCTCCCCCTTGTATACCACACGTCCCACACACAACCTCTGCTAACACTAGTGCCCTTGGGTCTTTTCTGCTAGGAAACCCACCTTTAATTCTTTTAACCCTTTTTAACAATTTAGCTTATCAGCCTTTAGGGCTTTTTCCCAGCTTATTCAAATAAGCTGGCAACCATTTTGTATTTTTCATAGATTCCTAATAACTTTAGCTACTTTCTGTAATTTTCCTAGATTTTTATAAAAACGTTTAGTATTTTTTATAATTTATTTAGATTAAAACAGTAATTAAATCATGATAAAAAAAGTCAAAAAAATATAATTCTTTTTTTTTAAAAAAAATTTATCATGTAGGACCTAGGAAAAATAAAATTGCATTCGTAGGGTTATTTTTGCAAAATTTTGTTTTTTAAAGAACGGGATTCGATCCCGTTCTCGTTTTCTTCGCGTTTTTAGCTTTAAACACCTTTGTTTTTGGTCTAGTTTTCTTTATTCTTACTTTTTAGTCATTTAGGATTAATTAAAAGTAAAAAAAATCACTTTAGGATTAAAATTTGATAAATTGGGTTTTTAAGTCGCGTTTTTACGTTCCCGTTTTAGGTTTTAATTTATATTGCTTTCGTTTTAGGGTTCCTTTTACTTTTTTTTGCGTTCTTAATTGTAGAAATAGAATCCAATCAAATTTGTGATTATTCAAGCATGATTACCAAACCGACACTCGATTTTCAAATTCACGCCTCGTCGGGAAGAACGACCCGGGTCTAGTTTTAAACTTTGTGGATAACGAAGTGAGAAACTGATACTTCCGGTAATACTATACTACTATTATTGATATTATCCTATTTATTATATATTTATATGTATTAAAAGGATACTTGTCAGTCGCCTACTTGAAGAAACCAGAGGGAAGTGAAGAATTTCACCAAATAGTGGATTTTCTCAATGCTAGTCACATAAGGTATGCTCTTACAGAAAATCCCACTATCTATGTTTCTCTCATCAAACATTTTTAGGAAACTGCCACTGCCAAAACACTTGATAATGGAGAAATTGAATTAACTGCTATAATAGATGGCAAAGTTAAGATTGTTACTGAGGCATCCGTTAGAAGGCCTCTCCAATTAGCAGATTCTTATGGTATTAGTTCTTTGCCAAATACTGAAATCTTTGAACAACTTTCCTTAATGGGGTATGTGTCAACTTCTAAAAATTTTACCTTTCAAAAAGGACACTTTTCCCCTCAATGGAGATTTCTCATTCATACCATTCTACATTGTCTAAGTCCTAAGAAAACCTCTTGGGAACAATTCAGTAGCAATATAGCAACTGCTATTATTTGCTTGGCCACTAATAGGAAATTAAATTTTTCTAAATTGATTTTTGATGGTATGGTAAACAACTTGGATAGTAAACACAAATTTTTAATGTATCCAAGATTTATTCAAGTGTTTTTGAACAAGCACAAGAGACTGCTTCAACCTCACACAAGACTTTATATTGCTCCTACCCACACTTAAAAAAATTTTAGCAATATGAAGAGGGCTTCTAAGGGTTATACTGAGGAGAACATTCTATTGTTTCCTGCAATGATTGTTCAGGGCCCAGTTGTTCAGGGTGAAGGATCAACACACCCAGTTGAGTCCCATCATATACCCACCAGTGCTCCATCAACCTTAAAACCACCAATTTCACCAACATCTAGAAGAACAACCAGACAAGAATCTGTGGTTCCTCAGCCCAGATCTCCTACTCAGTCCCCTGTAGCAAATAAGGTTGCTTCCACAGGTGTGGATGTCAGATATGGAGGTGCTACCACTACTATCACTGGCTTAGAAGCAGGACAAGACAATGGTAACATTGATAAGACCCCTACCATGCCTCATGATTCACCTCTCCTAAGAGTTAACACACTTGGAAGTGATGAGGGAAGTATGACTCTTTAAGAATTGATGGTTATATGTATAATATTGTCAAAGAAGGTGGAGAGCTTAGATACAGACTTGCAACAGACCAAGCTTACATATGGTGTTACTTATACTAAGCTTATCAAGAAGGTAAAGAAGTTGGAGAACAAAGTTAAGTCTAGCCAAGCTAGAAGAAGGGCCAGCATTATTGTTTCTGATGATGAAGATGATTTGGAGGATCCTTCCAAACAAGGGAGGAAAATAGCTGAAATTGATCAAGATCCTGCCATTTCATTGGTACAACATGATGCAGAGATTCAAGAGAGGCAAAGGATTGCTAGGGTACATGAAGCAGCTACCTCTTTCAATGTTGAAGAATAGGAAGACATACAAGCTAGAGTTGAAGCTGATGAAGAGTTAGCACAGAGGTTACAAGCAGAGGAAAGAGAAATGTACACTAAAGTTGAACAAGCAAGAATGCTTGTAGAGCTTATCAATCAGAGAAAAAGGTATTTTATTGCACAAAGAGCTCAAGAAAGGAGGAATAAGCCACCTACACAGGCTCAACAGAGGACTTATATGTCTAATTACATCAAGCACATGGGAAGTCATACATTGCAGCAGTTGAAAGGTTATTCTTTTGATGAGATCAAGACTTTGTTTGAGACAACAATGAGGAGAGTAAACACTTTTGTTCTAATAGAAAGTGAAGTTGATAGAGCAGTTCTTGAGTTAGTAGCTGGAAGTTTAAAAAGAGATGCAGAAGAAGAACTTGGTCAAGAAAGTTCTAAGAGGCTAAAGATTGGTAAAAGCTCAGAACCAGCTAAAGAATCAAAAGATAAAGAAGAAGAACTATCACAAGAAGAGCTACAACAAACGATGATAATAGTTCTAGAGCAAGGGATGAATGTTGAAGCTTTACAAACTAAGTATCCAATAATTGTCTGGGAGATTTACACTGAAGGCACTTGGAAGTACTAGAAGATCATCAGAGTTGGAAATCATACTGAGGTACATCAATTCTTTGATGATATGCTGAAAGCCTTAGACAGAGATGACTTAGTAATGTTGTGGAGTCTGGTTAAAGAGAACTTCAAATCAACAGAACCAACAGATGACAAAGAAAGAGAGATATGGGTTGAGTTGAAGAGATTATTTGAACCAGATACGGATGATGAGTTATGAAAGCTTCAAAAGCATATTCATGATTTAACTTGGAAGTTATATGATTCATGTGGAGTGCATCATGTGTCTATAGAGAAGGGAATAGACATCTATATGTTGATAGAGAAGGAGTATCCATTTTCAAGAGGAACTCTTACATTGATGCTGGGTGCAAAGCTCTTGGTGGAACAAGATAATGAGATGTCCAGAGAACTTCTTAGGAAGATATTCATGCATGCTAAAAGACCAAGAAGATGAAGTGTTTGGAAGAATCCTCTCATAGAACAAGGTTTAATTCAAGAAACTTGATGATTTAGAGGTAAATCACAAGTTTAGGGGAGGATTGTTGGGAATTAAAAGTCTTCATACTTAGTACTGCCAAGCCAACAGTTAGTACGACTTAAGTTACAACTGCCAGTACTAACCAGTTAGTACTGCTAGAGTAAGTTAGTACTGTCAGTACTAACTTAAGACTGCTAAAGGACTTAAAACTGCTGCATGAAGATTAAGATTGCTAAAGTGATAAAGATGTGTTAAGTGATATGTATTGACTTATTCAGTGTATATCTTATTAAGTTAGAAGATTTGTAGTTATTTATTAGAATTATAGAAGATTTGTAGTTATCTTGTAAAGGACTCCTTAGTGTATAAAAGGATATCCTAGGTTATGGTTACAAATACACATTCATACGTTTTTGATATATAGCTTCAAGGTTGTAAACCCTAGTACTACACAGAGTACTCGTATTATTGATAATAATAATATTGGAGCTTTTCAGTGATATCATTGTTCATATAGTTTATTATTTCATTAATATTCTTCTAAGTATTAAAGAGTAGATTCCGCATACTTTTTAGTATTGGTATGTGCTTAATTACACATACCTTTTACCTTTAAAAACGAGCTAAAATAACTAAAAACGGACTTAAAATGCCAAATTCATGAAATTCAATGTTTATCCAAATCCACTTGAATGAATAGTCGATGAAGATTTTATCTTCGGCTTGCTCCCCATGTGACCAATGAATTCGGGGTCGAGTCAAGCTTGTGACTCGGTTAACAAAAACAAGGCGCTTCGTGGGTGGCAACCCATGCTTTTCCATACTATCTTCTTTCTATTTGCTAATAAGTGTTTTTGTTGTTGTGAGGAGGCTCGCCTCTTCCGTTATCTCGTGTTTTGTGTTTTGTGGTTTATTGTCCAGGATTGCCCGGATTTTTGAAGCCTCTCGTACTCGCGGTTTTGTCCTTCGATCACTCGAGCTTCGCATCCTCAGCTTCATTTTTAGGAATCCGATATCCTAATCTTATCGACTAACGTTATCTTTTAGGCATAATTAATAAATGGCTTAGGATTTACATAGAGACCCTTCTTAAAACATTGAGGACAATGTTTAATTCTAGTATGGGGGGATCTATCAATTTGATTGTGCCTGCAGTTGTTGTTTTCACGTAATCCCATTTTTACCACTAAAATTTCAAAAAAAACTGAAAAAAATTTAAAATTTTTTCAAAAATAAAATAAGTGTTTTGTCACAAATTTGACTTTCCTGCTGGGTAGAATAAGAATAAATTTGGACCCGATCGAGCGTGTTGAGCTCTTGCTTGTTTTAAATTTAGACTAAGCGTTCGTGGGTTGGAAAGTAAACAAATAATGATAGAGTTAAGTATGAGTGGATGCTAAACAAAGGTTATTGGAAATCTTAAGAGCTCCTGTAGTGTTAATTTGTCGCTTTTTCTCCATAAAAGCTCTTAACCTGATTAATATACGTGCTACTTTTGGAGATTAAACTTTAATCATTATTTTTTACTAGTGTGTATATAGCAAAAACTTTAGCCTTAGTTCAAATTTATACTTGGACATTTTTCAAAAAAAGAAGTCTTCCCTATATATATATATATATATATATATATATATATATATATATATATATATATATATATATATATATATATATATATATATAAAATGATGATGAAAAAATGAAAAAATATAATATAAATATAAACTTGTGGGCTGATAAAAGTTATGCTGCATCTAGCGGCTCACAACCGATGTTATGCAGCCTTCTAAAGAAGCCCCGTAGTAAGAATAAAAATCCCGATGAGACTGTAAAAGTTTGTGCATCTTTGCCGGGCTCACAACCGATTGTTCAGCTTCTAAAAGTCGAGGGTTACAATTGCATAAATGTTTAATATTAAGTGTGAAATTAAATAAAAGATCTATTTTTGTTAAATTTAAATATGCTTTTGAACTTTGACTATTCTATTTTATAAGCTATGTGTATACAGGAAACCTAAGAGTTTTTTGAAACTAAAGGTCCGTGAGTCCCGATACTAGTCTCTATGGGGTGTCAAAAGCCTGGTCACTTAAACGGCAAGGTTGGGATGTGCCGAGACGAAAGTCGCTACATGGGATGATCTCGCCTTCAAACTCATTATTCTCGGGGTGACGTGAAACATAGAATTTTGCAAAACATTGATCCATGGTTGAAATTCAAAATAGCACATACACCTAAGATATAATAAATGTCGGAAGTGACAAGTTCATAAGTTGCAAATATGAGTAGTGTTAGCATCTTAACTCATAATTAACCTTGATTTCGTTTTATGTTTGGTTTGGTATAATTGAAAAGTCGGGAAGGGGAACGATAAATTATCCTTTGTTGGGGCATTTCGGATCGACATGCTCTTTGTTTATGATCCCTAAAAGTTTTAAATTAACGAAAGTCAAATAAGTTTAGTTAGTTGCTTAATAAGAAAAGTACAAAAAAAAATTTTGAGAAAAATGAAAAAAAAGACAAAAATTATGGTAGGAATAAGTATATATTTAAAAATGGTAAAGACGGGGGTTTTTCTAAACTTTTGGTTCTTTAATTCCCCTCGATGAACACTTAGCTACTTTTCGATGTTATTAGTCAAGGGGGATCGAGATTCTTAGTTTTCTAAGTACTTACTTCATAGCATTGCGTGAGGACACGACAATGTCTTAGTATGGGAGATTTTGGTATGTGTGTAATTACACATACCTTTTACCTATAAATCGACCCTAAACGACCAAAAAACGCACATAAAAATGCCATAAATATGCTTGTTTTTGTGTTTATATTATGCAGGAAACGGATATCTGACAAAAGGACGAAAAATCAAGCAAAAACAGACAAAAACCGAGCACGGAATGGAAAAGCGTGGAGAAGCCAAAGTTAAATCAAAGCCAAAGTCCAAGAAAGCCAAAGTCAACAAAAGTCAACCAAATGGTCAACTCCGAAAAGTCAAAGTCAAAACCGAAGCCGACACCGAAGAATACTTAATGGGCCTACCAAACCCCATCTAATGGGCCGGATAAGCCCATTAGTATATTTAATGAAGACTTTAAAAGCCCATGATCCTTTAATAATCCCACAATCTCCCTAACTGGACCAAGTGGAAAAAAAGACCAAACTATTGCTCTTATCCTCATTAGTCCTTTAGGACTATACTTGTAAACACACATTACACCTTGGAGGGTTAAATCTGCCATATCCACAAACTTACACCACCAAAAGGACCTCTTTTGAAATTTTTAAGCTACTATATAACGAGGGGACAATTTTGTTCCAACCCAATCTCACCCCCTACCCTTATAACTTAAACACTTCCCGCCAAAACAAAAACCCCACACTGTCCACCTTTCCCTGTCCCCCCTCCATTGTCACTATTCACTGTCTTTTTGGCTTATAGCCTGCCATAACCATCCAAAACATCACCACCAACGTACCCCACCTCTATGCCACCTTGGAAAATTCTAGAACAAACTATTGGCCAAGATAATCAAACGGCTGTCATGATTTTGAGTGGGCACCAAGACTAACTAAAGGCCAAGATTGAGTTTTGTTTCCTCTCACATCAAAAACACAAGAAGCAAACAAGCTGAAGACTTGGACATCATATAAAAAGTGAAGAAGACAGAAGATAAAGATATCTAGGAGTAGTTGTAGTGTAGTTTTAATTCATGTTTATGTATTTTTAATCCTGCCATTTACTTTTAAACTTGTAAACTTTTCTTTTTAATGAAATTTATGTTTTATAAAAATTCTGTCTTTTACGCTTCTAAAAACTACTTATTGTGATTTACCTATTTTAAGTGCTTATATCTGTATTTTCATTGCTTAATATTGCTTAACCATGCTAGTTAGTAATCTGTTTTTACCTACCTTTGCTTAAACCAGCCTAATTCAGTTTAAAAATGGATTTAAAATTTCTAAGGGGGTGTTTGGATTAGTGGGTCAAACGGGTAAAAAGTGTTAAAAAAAACCCATTGGTACACTTTGCCATCTTTGCCAAGCATCATTGAGACATTTAAGACCTGTTTTTAAAAGTGTTAAGTCCTAAATTATTGTTTTTAAGATTGGTTAAAAAGAATCCTTGGAAAAAACTGTTGGACCAAAAAATATTTCATGGTGATTTTTTAGATTTGTATTGAAAAACTATTTTTGTGTCTTTGTTTGTGTTTGTTTTTATAAGTGTCCAAAAGCAGTGAGTCGGTCAGTGTTATGAGTTCTTTTTGGTCTCCTTGTGGCTTTTTAATAACTGTCAAAGGTTTCACCAAGTTACTTTGTTTCAAACTGTCATTTTTCAACTCAAAATTTTAGATTTTAAAAACTGTTTTTAGCTTGTGAAAAGTTGAGCATAAGCTCCTTAAGATCCACTCTCCATCTGTTTTAACTCTATTGTTGGTTTTGAGCTTATTTTAAAGCTTATTATAGGACTTCTTTTTGCACCTTTTAAATCCAACAAAAGATTCTCCTGGTGCTAAAAGCCTCTTTTTAGCCCTCCTTTTTAAGCTTATTTTTGTTCAAATCTTCATTCTTTTTACATTTATAGAAAGCCAATAAGCTGTTCTATAAGCTCAGAAAAGCTCTAAGCCAATGGAGCCATCTAACAGCTTAAATTTAAGCTAAAAAAGAGCCCCTTGGCTGTTTGTTTACAAATTTTGCCCCAAATTGATTTTGTCCCTTATTGGCTTATCATGCTTAAGTCCTTGTCTGGTATTACTTTTAGCTCATAAGTGTTTCAAACTCCTTTCAGTTTGCTGTTTTAAGAAGCCTTTAGGATAAGATTTAAGGTGGTATAAGTCTCAAGTTCATAATGATCCAATTGTCAACTTATTTATAAGCCCAAAGATACCCCTTTAGGCTGTTTGGCTAAGTAGTTTTTCCTATTTTTCTTATTAGCTTATTTGACCTTTCCTGCTTAATTTTCTTGCTGAAGTTTTGTTCTTAAGTGTTTATTATGTGTGGTTGAGTACCTTTGTTTGCTTATCTTTCTTTCTTATTTGCTTATTTGTTCTTTTAATAAGCCATCCAGTTTAGCTTTAGCATTTAGTTATAACCTGTTTCTCTCCCTTTTCATTTAAGTTTTCTAGCTTATTTACTTGGTCTAATTTACTTATTCTTGTTCCTTTGTGATTATTAAGTGTAATGATATGCCTGCTTTAGCTTATTTTAGTTTTCCCCTAGCTTATTTTGCCTTATATAGCCTAACAGTTTAGACTATAAGCCCTTAGTTTTTTTTTCATTCTGTCACTTTTTCTTTGGCTCATTTCTAGCTTAATAATCAGTTTCATAAAAAGGTGTTTTTTATTAAAGTTGCTTATTTTTATCAGTTTTATAAGTTCAAAAAAAAGTTTTTATAAAAAGGGGAGGCCAAGATTCGAACCCTGGACCTCCCCCTTTAACACAAACATCCTTAACACACACTATCAATGCCAGTAGCGCCAGTAGGGCCATCTGGTTTTCTACTACACAATTAAATTCTTAAGCCCTCTTTGCCCATTAAGCTTTCAGCCCATTTTGGGATTATTTCACAGCTTATTCAATAAGCTGGCATCTCCTTTTTATTTTTCTTAGGTTAAGCATTCTCCAAGCTACTTTTCATAATTTTTTCATAATTTTTCTAGTTTGTTTACTATTTTTAATTAATTTTTCTCATTAAAACAGTTTTTAATTAATATAAAATAAAATAAAAGTCAAAAAAATATAATTCTTTTTAAAAAAATTTCTTTTATCATGTAGGACCTAGGAAAAATAAATTTGCTCTCGTAGGGTTAATTTTTTAGAAATTTGATTTTTAAAGAACGGGATCGAATCCCGTTCTCGTTTTCTTCGCGTTTTTAGCTTTAAATGCCTTCGTTTTTGATCTAGTTTTCTTTATTCTAACTTTTTAGTCACTTAGGATTAGTTAAAAGTTAAAAATTCACTTTAGGATTAAAATTTGATAAATTAGATTTTTAAGTCGCGTTTTTACGTTCCCGTTTTCGTTTTTTAAGTTTAAATCCTTTCTAGCTTTCGTTTTTAGGTTTTATTTATTCGTTTTTGCATTTTATTAAGTAGAATTAGGATTCCAATCCAATCTTTGATTATTCAAGCATTGTTCACAAACCAAAACTCGATTTTCCATTCACGCTTCGTCGGGAAGAACGACCCGGGTCCGGTTTCGAACTTTGTGGGTAACGAAGCGAGAAACTGATACTTCTGGTAATACTATACTACTATCATTGATATTATCCTCTTTGTTATATATTTATGTATTTATTTATATTTATATATAGTAAAAGGCATTAATCAATGCTCTCGAGACTGCTGCTAGCATTCTCTATATGGTTCCAACCAAGAAGGTTGACAGGACGCCTTATGAAATATGGCACATGAAAGCTCCCAAGTTGTCCTACTTAAGGGTTTGGGGGTGTGAGGCACTTGTGAAACAAGACACGCCTAACAAACTTGATTCCATATCCATTAAGTGTATCTTTGTAGGTTACTCTAAGGAAACGATGGGTTACTACTTTTACTATCCACTTAAGAACAAGATATTTGTTTCTCGAAACGCTGAGTTCTTTGAAAATAGTTTCATGGTACAAGAAGCGAGTGGGAGTCACGGACTTCTCGAAATGAGTGGGAGTGACAAAGGGCTTGAATTAATTCAAGAGGAAGATACACAACCTTCTAAAAATACTAGTGAAGCACATAATGAGGTCGCACCTATCGAGGTCGATCCCCAAAATGTTGGAGTTCCTATTCATAGATCCGAAAGGATACCTCAAGTACCAAATAAATATAGTTACTATGTTGATATTGAGGAGTATGAATTAGGAGATTTTAATGAACCTCCTAATTATAAAGTTGCATTAGCAGATCATGAATCTAACAAATGGCTTGAAGCTATGAATACGAAAATGCAATCCATGAAAGATAACCAAGTCTGGTATTTGGTTGATCTTCCATCTAATGGTCGAACTGTTAGATGCAAATGGCTCTTCAAGAATAAGACCGACATGGATGGCAATGTATACACCTTTAAAGCTTGTCTGGTAGCAAAATGCTTTACCCACACTAACGGACTAGATTATGGGGAAACCTTCTATCATGTTGCAGACATTAGAGCTATAAGGATTTTTTTTACCCATATCCGCGTTCTATGACTATGAGATTTGGAAAATGGATGTCAAGACAGTATTTCTAAACGGTCACCTAAGCAAGGACGTATATATGGTGCGACAAGAAGGGTTTATGGATCCAAAACATCCCAACAAAGTATGCAAACTTCAACGTTCCATTTATGGATTAAAGCAAGCATCTAGAAGTTGGAATAAAAGGTTTGATGAGGAAATCAAGAAGATTGGTTTTACTCAAAATCCCATGTGTATATCTCAAAGCTAGTAGGAGTAATGTTGCATTCCTAGTCTTGTATGTCGATGACATATTATTAAGGATGACAATAAAACCCGTACCCGATGGGGACCCGATCCTCAAACCCGAATTGACTAGGGAATCCCCGAGTTGACCGGGGATAGGGATGGGGACGGGGAATCCCCGAATTATGAAACCGGGGATAGGGCGGGGATGGGGATAACATAAATCCCCGGCCCCGTACCCGACCCCGAACTTTTTAATGTGCAAATATATATAAATTATTTGTATATTAATACTACATGTACATGTATACGTATAAATTAGTAAGTATTGACAAATATTATACTTGAAGTATATTTGTATGAATATGCCATATTTAATGAATCGACTAATTTAAAATGTTAAGTACTAACTATATATTATTCAACTAATATTTTTTCCGAATACACACATTCGATCCATTTTATTTATATAGTATATGTGATATTTTAGTATTTACGATGCTTTAAAGTTGAATGGCATTTTAATTAATCAAACTATGTACAAATTATGCGTTCTAAGACATTATGTAGGTCAATTCTTTATATTTTCGTTTAGTTGTGTAATTTTAAGCTTAATTTATAAGGGCGAAAAATCCCCGAATCCCCATGGGGATCCTCGATCCCCATTGGGGATAGGGATGGGGATGTAAATCGATTCCCCGATGGGGATGGGGACGGGGATAGGGATGAGGCTAAGAAACTGGGATGGGGATGGTAAGTACGATCCCCGAAATTCCCTGACCCATTGCCATCCCTACATATTATCATGGGAAATAGCGTTACAATACTGCAAAAAGTTAAATCTTGGATTTCTAAGTGTTTTTCTATGATAGACTTAGGAGAAGCAGCATACATCCTTGGAATCAAGATCATACGTGATAGATTTAAGCGGTTGATTGCTCTTAGTCAAAGTGCTTATCTAGAGAAAATTCTAAAAAAATTTAGAATGGAAAAATCCAAGAAGGGGTATACTCTAATAATGGAAAAGCCTGACTATAAAAAGTCGTAAGGTGCTAAAACACCTACTGAGGTACAACGTATGTAGAGAGTTCCTTATGCTTCGGTTGTAGGTTCGATCATGTATGCGGTTAGATGCACTAGACCTGATGTTGCCTTTGCGTAAAATTTGTGTAGTCATTTTCAGTAAAATCCTGGTGAGATTCACTAGACTGCTGTGAAAACTATTCTTAAGTATTTGAGGAATACTAAAGATATGGTTCTTGTGTATGGGGCAAAACCCGAAGATGAGCTAAAAGTATCATGTTATGCTGATGCAAGCTTTCAAACTGATAAGGACGATACAAAATCCAAAACGAGATATGTGTTCGTACTTAATGGTGGAGCCGTGGACTGGAAGAGTGCCAAGCAAAGCACTATTGCTATGTCTTCTACAGAAGATAAGTACATTACTTTTGCTGAAGCATCAGTGGAAGCAGTCTGGATAAGGAAATTTATTGATGGACTGGGAGATGTCATGCCATCAAATAAAAGGCCTATGGAGATGCTATGTGATAATGAGCATGCATTAGCTATCGCTAGTGATCCCGAAATCTTAAAGGGAGCCAGACATTTTCAGAGGAAATATCACTACATTCGTGAAGTAATTCAAGAAGGTGAAATTGTCCTTAACAAAGTTAACACAGATGACAACGTAGCTGATCCGTTCACAAAACCAATGTCGTTCAATAAGCATTTCGAACATGCTATGGTGATTGGTATTGTTCCTTCTAGTAGTCTCATGTAAATGTGTGATATATTAGTTAGTATTTGGATAATGGGATGCTAAACAATTTTTTTTTCTTTTTGAATGAGTTAATATACGTGGTATCTTGATTTCATTTTTTATAATAATTGTGTCCTATATTTGCATGTTTATATCCATGAATGACTTGTTGCATTCTAAAGCTAGTCCATTACCAGTTAACGATATGGGAATATTGTTAAGACAAGGTAAATATGAGTGTCTGGTTGTACTCCGGAGAATATGTAAAGATGATTTTGCCAGCTTCGCATTTTATTCAATGAGGTTGAATATTGGATACCCCACCTGTGATAATCACTTTATGGACCGGCAGCATTAGGTGCATTACACACATGGTAAATGTTATGTTTATCCTTAGACTTGAGATTCAAGCAGGTTTTGCATGTATGGATAACATTTCTTGATAATAAGCCTACCACTAGTCTGTCAAAAGGTAGTTATAAAGGCTATTTTCAGAAGTGTTTTAAAGTACATGACGGACACTTGTAGTCAATATAGAATTTGTTCCTCCACTTGATTGGGAGTAAGATACTTACTAGGCCCCCTCGTTGGTTTGATCAGATATTTGCATGTCGTGCCCAACATGTAGTTAAGATGATTCTTTTTACATTTGGTGATTTGAATCAATACTGATGCAAGAAACATAATAGTTAAAACATGGAATGACTATTGATCCATATCTATATTTAACATGCATCTGAAACAAAGGGATAAGACTAACTGAATCCATTGAAGGCTGAGTTGTTTTCCAAAAACGGCAAACTCAGGTATTTCTGGGAGCATTGATGATGTTGCTAGACTATTTGTCAATGTTATTATGTTATATAATATGAATGAGACATTCACAAGTAGGAGTTGTTGGGTTTGTGCTCATGTCATACGAATATTTATACGGCTAGAAATACATGAGCCTACAGGGTCACACACGTTATACATTTAGGTATCATTCTTGTAGGTCCTTATAAACAGGATCTGAATGAGCCTTGATAGTCCTTTGAATAAATCCAAAGATACTATGAGAGACAATAATAGTGAATATAAATATTGACGCGGAATATCAATATCTATACCAAGATGAACAAGAACGAAATACTAAACTTGCTATTACTATTACTATTTGATTGTGAATTCTCAATCAACTCATGTGTTTACAATACTATTCTATGTTCCTTTTATAGGCTTAAGGAACCCTAAACGCGTTAAGAGATAATGCTTATCTCTTCCTAGATTAACGCTAATTGATAACTATTACTATTACAACCAGACTTAACTGTTGACAAGCAGTATTAATTTAATACTGGCCAGACTTAGTTTAAGCTGAACAGATTAACTTGCATTCTACAGACTTAACTTCTATGCTAACAGTACTAATATTCAGCATCAGCACTAACTTTAATAACAGAACTTAACTTTAATACTAACAGTATTAAGTCTGTTTACAATATTTCCTAACAATCCTCCCTAACCTTGTATCTTCATTCATGAACTTCAAGTTCCTTCAAAACATTCTTGATGTTTAAATATTTTAAGCTTCACCATGGGCTTTAGAGGATTGTCTTGCTCTTCTGTCTTCAAAATAATACGTCTTTATGTCTTCAAATCTTGACAGCAACTAGTCTTCATAGCACTCCAATCTTGACTGCAACAAAAATATAGTTTTTGGCAAACTACCAGCCATATAAACAAAAAAAAAAAACAAGGATTTGTTGTGTCATTACATGAGTCGTTTTGCTATGGATAATCAATGTTTAAGTTTGTAAGACCTTGGTAATTGATGTAAACCATACGATTTTGAGCAAATCATCAGCTTTTAAACGGATTTGATAACTCTTTACCAGCTAGCGTTTGCTTGGAAAGTAGCCATGCTTCAGTATTTATAATACTGATGGTGCATGAATACCATACAATTTTTTGGTAAAATTGTCAACCATGAACGGATTTTGATAGGTCGTTCCAAGCACGCCGTTTGCTATTTGGACTAGTTAGTTCTTATGTCTGTTAGACCATGTGTGAACCAAAGACCATTGTTGTGTGGTGGTTAGCAACACTCAAACCTTTCTTCTCTTTCGAGGATCAGATTGTGCTGAAGACTTCATTCATCAGTATCACTAGTTCTTTCCAGCTGTATTTTACAAATTTTATCAGTCCAAAGCCATAACACTTTCTTTTCAGTTTCGAACTTCAACTCATAATTGTGAAAGCAACTTCCTGGTCAGAGGGTATCTATTTTCTTCAAGCATATGAATGACTAGTCCATTACTTGTCCATGATTGTTATGTACCTGAGAACTATGTAATTTCCAGCTAATAATCTTCCAGTCAAGCTGTTCATCCCAAAAGTCAGCATTATCACCTTGATTAAACATAATCATCAGATCTCCCCAAAGCATCTTATCAAACCCTTCAGGAATATCATCTTGATATTTTTCCATGACTAAATTCATAGATAACTTTCAAGTATTCTCTGTCCAAAATTGATAGGACTCCCATCAAGGTGCGGAAGAATCTCTGATGTCCATTACTCCTTGTTACCTTATTCAGATATATATCTTCATCCGGTTTGGTTTGATCATATTGAGGTTTGGTCATGAGGAAAAATGACTGCCATTCAATAATGGGATATTGATGATCAAGACTCTAAAACCAATCACTTTATTCTTCATCAGGTGTATATGCTAAGCATATCTTTAAGTCATCATCTTCTTTGTAAGGACCAGAGGCATGCTGTTCTTCTTCTTTTTGCTTTTAGCTTCCTCCTTGTGCCTAACTTTCTTTTCTTTGCTCCTTCTTCCTCTTTAACTTCCTCATGGACAGATTCATCCTTCTTTTCTTCCTCTTTATGAATAGCTTTCTCATTCATCTTTTTGATTGCTCTTTCATCTTCTTCAGATCCAATAGCCACAAAAGTCTGATCTTGTTTCTTATATCTCTCATACAAGACTTGGATCTCCTCAAAGGATTTTGACTTTAACTCAGCATGCTTCTTATTTGCAACATGTTTCAGATAAGTAATCATCTGATTTCTAAGCTGAGATATTGTTGGAGGCTTGTTTCTGATAGCAGCATATCTTTGTTCTGCAAGAAACTTCCTTTGGGCAGCAATTGTTTCATGTAGAAACTTTGCTCTATCCTCAATAGAATATTGCTCCCTTTCTTCTTGTTGAATCTTTTCTGCAAGAATCTGATCTGCATTTAGTCGTGCTTGAATGTAGTCAAATTCAGTTGCAAGTGCTTCTTTTGCAGCTTCTTCCTCTTGCTCTACCAATCTTCTAGCCAGAAGTGCATCAAGATCAATTTGTCTTTGTGTTTCAGCATCCATTTTAGCTTGCAATCTTTGAGCTTCCTCTAAATCTGCTAGCTCTTGAAGCTCTTTTGATTTCTTTGATGCTTGAACTTCGGCTTGAAGGTCTTCTTCAGTCATTGGATCTTTTCCTTTTCTCCTTTGAACTCTTTCTGTCTCACCAGTATTAAGTTCAGCAGTATTAACTTCAGCAGTATTAACTTGAGCTGAAGGTGTACTACCAGTATTAACTTGAGTCTCAGCAGGTTCTTCAAAATGTAGAATTTTGGTAGGAGTTGGTTTAGATTTGGGTTTCCTTCTGTAAATCTTGCTACCAAGAGGGGCTTGTGATCCCTTAAATCCTTCTGAAGCTACATTAGTTAAGATTTGTGCAGCCTCTAAGGTAGAAGGACTTATCTGTTCTTCTTGAGCCTCCCCTGAATCTTTGCTCTTTTCAGGAGTAGCAAATGCATTGTCTTGATCTGTTTGAGAAGGAACTTCTTGATCCTGACCCTCTGCATCCTTAGTTTCCTCACTTTTCCTTTTCTTCCTCAACTTGTTTTCTAGCTTTTTGACCTTCTCTACCAGCTGCAAGATTGCTGTTCCAAGAGTCTGCTTAGTTTCACTCAGTTCCTTTTCTAAGGATTCTACTCTTGATTCCAGCCTAGGTACAATATCCATCAGGTTCCTAAGTTGCTCACTTTCTTCACTAGGTCTAGATGTTTGAATCTCAGGTTCATGTGAAGGTGGTGGAGACATGTGATAAGAAGGTTCAAATGATGGACCTTCTGTATCATGATATGAAGGTGATGGAATTTGAGGAGATGGTGGAAGAGTTGGTTGGATGTCAGGAATGGTAGTGATGGGTGGAGGTGATGTTGTTTGTACAGGTTGGATTGGATGTGGTGAAGATGTTGGTTGTGCAGGTTGGATTGGATGTGGTGAAGATGTTGGTTGTGCACTTGATGGTTGAGGGGGTGGTGATGTAGATTGTACAGGGTGAGTTAGTGTGGAAGGCGGTTGTGATATAGGTGGAGGAGTGATTTGTACATGAGTTGGTGAAGGAGTTGGTACAGGTTGAGATGATGTTGGAACAGCACTTGGTTGAGGTTGACCTGCATCAATGGTTAGCATAGCAGGCAACAATGGTCTATGTATCCCTTGAAAACTTCTTTTCATATTTCCAAAAATCTTTTTGGTTAACAAAACAGGCACAAAAAGGTTTTTGTTTTCAGTTTGTACATTCAAAAT
>BQNB010055356.1:3624-34893 GCA_026074375.1 Tanacetum coccineum
TTTTTGAAAATTCAAACATTTTTGAAATATTGACAACTTGACATTAATCATTTAAATTTGGCTCAAAAGATGCAATTTTTTTATCATTAAAAAGGAACAGACTCGTGATAATTAACAATTTATTTTTTTTAAAAATAAAATTTTATGACAATTAACATATTAAAAAGTGGTAATCTTACATGGTTATACTCATCCATATAGTCAGAAAACCAATTGATTCTACCAAAACTCAATCTGTGCAACAACACTTCTGAATAAACCTGCCAAAGTTAATAAGAACAAGTTACTTACCTACATAATACCAGTGCCAAAGTTAATAAGAACAAGTTACTTACCTGCCAAAAACCAGAAACGGCATTCCCAACTACAATTTGGATTAAACACATAGGGGATTCACATACCAGTGCAAAGTCTACATGGCCAAATATGAGACACGATCATAATCCACAACAAATTATCACCTATACCTGGGGTAACAAGTTTCTACGGCACACCCATACCCATTCCATCAATCAATTCACTACAGCTAAACAAAAACCATATTCAAACGACATTCAACAACGCAACCTCAAACAACAACTAAGGCTCATCAATGACAGAGCACACAACAATATTCAAACGCACAAAAAACGCATATACTCATGACTAACGTATTACTAACAGCTTCATAACCAGACATAATCCCATTAACAACAAAAATAATGTACAATAAAACCATAAACATAACATTCCATTCCATTCAAAGATCTTCCCAAACATACATATATGATCCATAATTAACATCATCATCATAAACCACTATAATTAAACCTAATCATAACCCAACTGACATCAGACCTTACCATAGACTACAACCCACTAAAATAAACAAAACCAGATCAAAAGAAACCTTACCTGCCCTAATTAACCATTATTGCCTTCAGCCTCCAAAATCTCCAAATAAATCTCTTTACCATGAATCTTCTCCTCAGCAATAGCAATCAACCTATTAAAATCAGCCATCTTATCCTGCTCATCACGCCTGTCATCCCGAAGTTCCATCACAAGGTCAAACACTTCCTCATAATCACCAAAAGCTTCCAACTCTGCAATTAATGCATTCAACTGACCGATAAGATTCGTTGAGGTCCTAATTTCATCACGCATACGAGCAATGAACCAACGATGATCGGTAATTTGTTACTCAATGAAGATCTTCAGATACTTCGATGGCGATCTCGCTCCACTGATATCAATCAGGTCATCAATGACCCTTCTGGAAACAATGTTATTTCTACCACCACGAGCAGCCATTACTAAACAAAATAGTATTGGGAGAAATTGAAGTGTTTTGGGAAAAGATAAGTGGTTTGGGAAAAGATTGAGATGGGGATGTATTTATAGCACAATGAAGTACTGGAGAACAGAGTTCCACCATCATTGCACATACAGTAAAGGACGGCGTCTCGAGAAGTGACGGTCAAGTTTTGTAGAATGCCACAATATTAAATTATCGATTCCCCTACTTACCCAACTAACCACACAATCCAAAACCAGAACAAACTAACCCTTAACTCATACTTTTTCACAATAATATAACCCTCCCCTAAAACAATATCTTCTAATACAATATTTAATAAAATTTAAATTTTAAATTAAAAAAATTTAGAAATTTAACATGTTATAAAAAGCGACTTCAAAATTTAATTATAACTTCTATAAATTTAATAAAAAAATAACAATCAAAATTTAAAAAAAACTCAACCCGGTGATTCCAATTTCGGTAAGTAATTTTTTTTAACAATTATACGTTTCACGCAGACACTATAAACCACTACAACCCAATGCATATGACCTTGGGTGTTCTCAACTAAACCCTCACACGTATTGTTGTAATATCTTTTAATTGTATATAACTTTTAGCTCCTAATGTGATATTTTGTAAAATCTATGTGTGAAAATGATTAATGTGATCAGGTAATCTTTAAACGTCGAGTAATTGTTTTGTTAATAAGTTATATATGAATATTTTAATGCATTATTGTTAACGGAATTACTTACGTTTATTTACACTTTTAAATTCAAGTCATTTAAATTTTACTAGAATGACATTTCTGAACATTGTTTATACAAACTCGCGGATTATCGTCAAAAAGGGTTAACCGTAACCACGAAACCGTCGGTATACGCTCACTTCGGGTACCCGCACGTCCGGTTACCCGCGTAGTACGGTTCATTTTCGGATAGTAAAATTAATTACCCGCCCCGTGACGGATAGCTTAAATCTCCCAACAAACCGAACCGAACCGCCTAGTGAATGTGACCCATATGATGTCAAATACCCATTAATGAATGTGGCCAATGATAACCTAATGCACATGACCCATGACCCATGTGAATTAGCCATTATCACCGGTACTTGCTTGGTTCCAATACACTATAAGCCACTAACAACCAGTGCACATGAAAAAAACCTTTAGGAACCATGTTAATTACCCATTGTCGATCACCAGTCATGTTTGTTGATAACATGAACTATAGCCATACTAACCACTAATTCACTATGACCATGAACTATGTTAAAGGTACCTTTGTCTACTAGTCATGGATGTGTATAAACATGACACTCTCTAAGCATATAAACCCAATGCCATTATGACCCATATGATGTCAAATAACTATTAATGAATGTGACCAGAGATAATCTAATGCACATGACCCATGACCCATGTGAATTAGCAATTATCACCGGTCATGCATGGGTTCTAATACACTATAAGCCACTACATCATAATGCACATGACCCATGACCCATGTTAATTACCCATTGTTGATCACCAATCATGTATATGTTGATAACATGACACTATAAGCCACTACAACCCAATGCACATGACCCATAACCCATGTTAATTACCCATTGTCACCAGTCATGGATGTGTCATAACATGACACCCTAAGCAACTATAACCTAATTCATATGACCTATATGATGTCAATGAGGGTATGATGATGATGATGGCGTTGTTGCTGTGGCTGCCGGATGGGGAGGGAAGACGGCGCGTGGAGGAGAGTGAGGTATCGGGTTGGATAGATCGGCTCACGAGAATCATTTTTGGGGTTCACCGGAAAACTCCGCCGGAAAAGTTTTCCGGCGGCGGTGACATGGTGGTGGCCGAAATGTTGGCCGGAGAAGAAGGTGGTGGCCGGCGGTGACAGGGTGGCCGGCGGTGGGGAATGTGGAGAGAAGGGAGAGAGTTATAAAAAGAGTGTGTGTGTATAAATGAGATGGAAGTGAGAGTTTTATATATATATATATATATATATATATATATATATATATAAGATAAAATGACAAGTTATTATAGTGTAGGGTTTAAATTGTAACTTTTTAGTGAAACTTCGATACATATCGGTTCGGGACTCATTTGAGTGACTTAACGGTCGATTTAATTTTTGAAACTTGCGCCATTGTTTTCCGAATCATTTTTCTGATAATAACGAGTATTTACTTGATAATGTTTCATAAATATTTTATAATATTTAATAAAATATCTGTTATTCATCTGATATTTTCGTGAAATATTTTGTAAAATTCGTGATAATGTATTCCCCCAAAAATTTCATGAATCATATTCCCCCAGAAACAACTCCTCCTGTCACCCGCCACAACTCCCTCTCATCTCACCACAAATCCTGTCACCACCACAGCTCTCATCACGTCACTCTCTCGTCGATCGCTGTCACTCTCCCGTCATAGACCCACCACTCCCGTCACCACTAGTAAGTATTATGTTCCTTTTGTACACATCGTTCTAAAAAAACCGTGTTTATGATTCTGTAATTGAAAATGTCTTGATTATGCTGTAATTGAACATTTGTTTTGAGATTTCTTCTTGTAAATTATGTCATATTTCTTGGTAAAATTAGCTAGTTAATTGGTTAAAATATATAAGTAGCCCTGTTAAGCCTATTACCACATGAACATGGAACCAGAATTGGGACTAAATGAATTAGGGTTCCTGGATGGGTGATATTTACAAGGGGAATGGGTGGTTGAAAAAGCTATAAATTGGCCTCAACCAACTATCTTAATTGAAAAAATAAATGTCAAGTTACCAGAATCTGTTCTTATATTGTGAGTTTATATTGGTTTTTGTTCACCGGACCTTTAAACTAACGATGGGGTGACCTGCAGGGACACATTTATAAACATGGACAAGTCTTGGATGGAAACTAATAGGATCAGCAAATCTTATGTTGATGGAGTAGCAGCGTTTACTGATTATGCAGTACACAACTTGCAGAAGACGGGGAACATCGACCCACGAGTTAATAAAAAACATATTTACATTCCATGTCCGTGTACCAAATGTTTAAACCACATAGAGCATAAAGTGGAGGAAGTGCAGTACCATTTATACAGACATGGGATTGATATAAGCTACACAAAGTGGACTAAACATGGAGAAGAGGATGAGCCATCAATAAGTGCCCCAAAACCTGTTAATGCTACAACAGAGTTTGTTGACGACATAGATTTTGCTTTAGATATTCCAACAGATGGCCCAGCAACACTAGAAATGGTTAATGCTACAAAAGATAATTTTGATGAGGATGACCTTGTCAAGTTTCAAGAACTATTATTAGACGCAGAGAAGCCTCTTTACGAAGGATGTCCTGACTTCACAAAGTTGTCCGCAATAGTTAAACTACTCAACTTGAAGGGTAAGTACGGAGCTTCTGATAAGTTCTTTACAGAATTACTAGGATTGATAAAAAAGATGCTACCTGCTGGTAACGAAATGGTGGAAAAAACTTATCAAGCCAAAAAGTTATGAAATTAATGGGATCAGGATATAAAAAGATACATGTATGTATCAACAACTGCCTTCTTTACTAGAAGAATGACAAGGATCTAACTGCGTGTCGAACTTGTGGGATATCAAGATGGAAGGTGGATAATAAGACACAAAAAGTGTACGAAAACATTCTAGCAAAGGTAATGTGGTACTTTCTAATTCTACCAAGGCTGCAACGACTATTAAAGATACAAAGTATTTCAGAAGATTTAAAATGGCACGCGACACGGAGGATAACAGATGGTGTGTTAGGTCACCCCGCAGATTCACAGGCATGGCGTACCATAGATGAAAAATTCCCCGAAATTACTGAAGATCTAAGAAATCTAAGGCTAGGAATATCAGCAAATGGGTTGACATCAACACAGGAAATAGGCATCACACTGTATGGCCAGTTTTAACTGTCATATACAACCTTCCTCCATGGTTGTGTATGAAAAGAAAGTTTATCATGCTTTCGGTATTAATATCGAGATACCCGAGAAATGATATCGATGTTTTTTTAGAACCGTTGGTTGATGATCTACATACCTTATTCGAGATAGGGGTTGATACATATGATGTTTCCATAAAAGATAACTTTAATCTACGTGCCGTTATGTTATGGACAATGAATGATTACCCTGCACTTGGTACATTATATGGCTGCCCGTACAGTGGATTCAAAGGTTGTGTAGTATGTGGGAAAGATATAAACTGTGTTAGACTTTCTGCCTCATCCAAGCAAAGTTATGTTGGTCACAAACGATATCTACCATATAACCATCCGTTCATAAAGCAAAAGAAGGCATTTAATGGACAACAAGAATTTATCCCGTCTCCAATTCCAATGACTGGGGAACAAATATACAACGAGGTACAACATATTAAAAATAAGTGGGGAAAAGGAAAACAAACAAACAATAAGGCATCAGAAAACCAAGAAGATATAAGAGGCAGAGCGGTGGTAAGATTCAAAGCAGAAAAAGAAACACATCAGAAGAAAAGTGGTATTTCAAGGCCAAGTACATACAGACAAAACGAGTGTGTATTAGAAGAAATTCACATTTGGTATCGAAACTTTAGTATTTGAGGCAAAATCCTATTCCACATTGTATTGATTTTAATGCATGTAGAAAAGAATGTTGCTGGAGAGTATAGTCGTAACTCATGCTTATATGTTTTCCAGGAAAGATACGAAAATGAGGATTGAATGCTCGTTAAATCTTGATAAGTTTTGGGGGTAAAACCAGATAGTTGTTTGCTATGCAAAGATGAAGACAAAAACAACACTACCTCCACAGGTTTACACATTAACGAATGAGCTGAAAAGACATCTTTTGGAAACGTTACACAACATCAAGGTACCATAAGGAAATGTGTTCAAATTTCTCTAGTATTGGTCAACCTAAAGGATAGGAATCATCATTGGCCTTAAATCGCATGACAATCACATGAATTGCAAGAGTTTTTTTGCCCATTGAATACGTCAATCATTCACCCACCCACACGATAGCTATTATCTGTTTTGCTTTTTTCATTAAATCGATATATAGCAAAGAAAATCATATTGCAAGAACTAGATAAGATGCAAGCAAAACTGGTAGTGACACTAGGTGCCTACTCGAGAAGTTCTTCCTCCCGTCATATTTTTGATATTATATATACATTTGACTGTGCCACCTACTAGGAGGTAAAATTTATTGGTCTCCATATGCTTCGGAGGATGTATCCCTTCGAAAATGTATGAGAGGTTATTAAAGGACACGTGTGAAACAAAATAAACCAAGTGATGCATAATGCTGAGGCGACTATTGCGGAAGAAACAATAATATTTTAGCGAATAATATAATCCATGGAAACTATTAGGTATCCCCACCTGATAAACATGAAACTTATGAAAAATGAGAAGGAAAGCATGTCGCCAACTACAAGTGAAGTTTCTGCGGAACTCTCTTTTAGAACACACATTTGTATGTAAATACAGAATACAGATGAATTTGTACCGTATATCGAGTAAGTATTACAACACATGTCAATTTCGTTTTACTTAAAATGTTCTATCTAATTATAGTAATCAAAGACATTTGTTTCAGGTGACCATAAGCAAGTTGTTGAAAACAGAAAACCCGGGTATACGAATAGCATTTCTGGAAATGAGCAACAGTAGAATCTTTTGCTAAGTCTGTACGCGCAGAGGTAATAATCGTATGTTATTTATAATTGTTTGTATGTTGTTCCTTAAATTGAAGCTAATATATACGTGTAATGAATTCAGTGGAGAGAGATTTAGCGATAGCAAAGAAAGTGTATCAAAAACTATAAGGTAAGATATTAAAAGAATGACCGCACGCCCCACCGTAGTGCAAAACGATTGCATATAGACAACAATGGGTATACCTTTCGTACGAAATTTCATGATGGGAAAGTTATTTACTAGAACAGGTGGTTAGTGTTGAGGCAATCGATCTGCACATATCTAAGAATTGCAACCACCAGACAAGCATACTATTATGGTGTTTTACAAGAGATATGGTACTAGATTTACCATTTCAGCAACTTCCTTCTTTTCAAATGGTGATTGGGTTAATCACAAATCTGGGTGTTGTGAAACCGATAAACTTAGTATACATTGGTCGACCTGAAAAATTTAGGCCACAATGTTGATCCAATCTCGTATTAGCCTCACAGCCTACAAGTGTTTTTAATGTGAAAGACCCGGTCGATAAAAAATTGTCTATTGTCTTAAAGACACCTCCTAAGAATTACAAAGATACGTATGACGAAGTCGATGAGGAATTTAGTACCGTCATTCACCATCGCAATGATAACGTATTGCCTCTTGTAGATCGACATGACTTGGCTAATAAATCACGAGATGACTACTATCGAAAGGACTGTAGAGGTGTTGTGATACAAAAATCCAAGTGAACCATGTCATGCTCAAGTTGTCATGCAAATACTCTTGTGAAAGATTTCATTTTATCTATTAATTTTTTACATCATGTTTGGTTTATATGTGTGTACTGCTGATGTAACACCCCCAAAAATCATATACAACGCAGCGGAATACCACTTGGGGAGTTACTTCATAATACGCAACACTAGATACAAGAGAACGACCTCTAGGTGTCGTTTGAAAAATAACATTGTTGATTTAATCAAAATCTGAATTTAATATAACATTTGTCCCATAATTGTATCACCATGAAAAACTTGAATGTAAAGACTCCAATGCACTTCAAGAAATCCGAGCATCTAATTTACCTGAGAAAAACATGCTTAAAACGGTCAACATAAAGTTGGTGAATTCATAGGTTAGTTTAAATATGAATGTAAGTTTCAAACAAATATATTTACGCACTGTGTCATCACAGCACCCTGTAAAACGTTTAGAAAATATGCACGACACATTTTAATTCTCACAAAAATACCAATCCTATCCCCAAAGATTTTATAAATAATGCGACAAAATTATAATAAAAAAAAAAAAAAAATGTCACCAAAAGTACGTCACCAAAATGTTCCAAGTATGTATGTGTCGGGGGGCCCTGTAGTCCCCAACATGATCCGACATGTTATAACGTTCGTTCCCAGTGATAGCTAGTCACCCGAACGGGGGTTGTCAATCCCGAATAGATCTATTTTATATCATTCGCGTGGACATCACGCTATAATGTTCGTTACCTGCGATAGCTTAATCACCCGAACAGGGATCCACACCCGAATAGATCTATTTCATAACATTCGCGCTCACCCTCCAAGTGATTTACAGTTCATGACGCTGTGACGTAGACTTGTTGTATGTACCCGATTCGAGCAGTGATACAAATAATGTGTTCCCATCATGGGTGTTCCCTCCAAGAACACCCGGGCATGTAATGCTTGTTGGCCCCGCAGGCGCCAAACAAATCGTAATCCGAAAATCATTTCAAATGTAAAGTATGCATTTGTGACCAAAAATAAAGCCAAATAATGTATCCCGTAGCGAACTATGCATATAAGTATGTAAACCAATTTAAAATCAATCATGTAAATGTGTTTGTAATGAATTGCAAAATCAAGTATGTGAACCAAGTGTGTAGAATAGTATATAAAAGATATTGTGAACAAGAATGTAAACAAGTTATATTGAGCATGTATTCTCCCCCGAGATTTGTAAAGTAAATGTAAAACAAGTGAAAGAGGGGCTATAAACTCACCTCGATGATGAAGAACGATTGGCGGATAGGCATCTAATATGCACAACACGAACGGAAAACGAAACGGCTCGATCAAGAAGTTGCGACTAATCTTAACGGCTAAGTCTCACTAGCCTAGGGTAATGCGTTTGGGTTTCCTGATGAATTGTTATGTCAACGCGACACGTTAATAAAATATTTAGATTTCCAAGTTGTAATAGTTTGGTGGTTGGTTAAATAAATAAATTGAAAATATACGCAAAGCGTGTAAGATATATTCGTTATATATTTCTTATGAAAAATAACCCTTATATAATTCTTACCGTAAATTATATCATAAAAACGATCAATCCAAAGATTTATGAAAAGTATATAATACCTTGCAGGTATTATATAATAAATGCGAGTTGTTAATTAAACCAATTAGTTTGACTCCAATTTAATTAACAAAAGACTTTGAATAAAAGTTGACACGTGTCTTAATGTTACAAATTAAACAACCGATGTTGGTAACCGTTTATAACGATTATAAAATATAATTTAATATTTTATAAATCATGTTTCGTTTCATTGACAGGTCGTGTCTAAAATAATTATCTCATTGTAAAAGTATTGTTTTTGTTCGTTGTCAGGTTATTCTATAGTTATACTTTAATATTTTATAAAATATAACTTTAGCTCCTTTATTGGTTTATAAAACAATATACGTTTTAGCGGACCATTAATAGATATAGGAAGTTTATATAATTTCATCGTGACTTTCCCGTTTATATATCGTTTTCCAGTTTCGCAAAACTCGACGTTTTCCCTAAAATCAATATGTTGCAATTTTTAACGTTTCCATATTTCAATGCTCGCGTTTTTAGATATACCATATATATATATCATTATACTTAAATTAAACCAAATTAATAAGTCTTATATTTATTTAACCGATTAAACCACCAATTATTATTTATCCGGTTTTAATATTTGTTAAAAGCTTACGTTATTTTCATTTGTCAAAGTATAACTAAACAAACCCTCGTTGTTTCGTTGAACCATACGCACTCTTGTTGTTCCGCTAAACCAAACGCCCATTTGTGTCTCTCGCTTAAACCAAACAATCCTAGTTATCTCGCTATACCAAAACCTCCTTTGTATCACTCGAACCAAACACGCCCTTAGTATTTTCTGTTCAATCCATACGCACCCTAACGGCCCGACCAAACGTTCCTGTTGGCGTTATAACAAAACCAAACCCAACACACCCGGGGGTTGTCCCCGGCTGTCCCAACAGCCAACCCGTCACATCCCCGCTGTCCCGACCCAACCCGACACAACAATCCCTCCGCCCCCGGCTGTCCCGTTGTTTGACAGCCAACCCGACTCGTCACCCATACCCGGCTGTCACACCCGACCCGTACACACCCCTTGGTTGTTAATAAACCAAACGCACCCTTTTCGATGATGTTATAACAAACCACAACGCATCCCTGCTGTGGTGAAACACCTCGTGAAATCAACCCGAGACCTTCCCGGCTATACCGTGTTCGGCTGTTTGACAGACCACACACGCCCCGGTGGGGTTGCCATAAACCACGCACCCTATGGAGGTGGTTTCAACGGCAAACCCATGACAACCGGCACTGGTGGGTGTATACGAACAAAAAACAAGCCCCCATTGTTGCTTATGCACACCCTTCGAACCCGCCCTTGTGGCTTATAAAAAGCGAACCGAGCACCCTTGGGTGTTGTGGTTGTTTAACCACTTACCCAACCCCCCAGACAATCACCCAACCCCCCCCTTCTTGAGTCTTTCATTCCGATCCCACACACCCTGTTGCCCTTTTTCCTAACCCCCCCAAACATTCATATTAAATTTTAATCATATCTAATTATATCCTCCCCCCCCCCCCCCCCCCCCCCCCCCCACCCCCCCCCTTTGTGTGAACACGAGGATGGTGACGGTGGTGAGGTGATGATGGTGTTGCTGGTGTGGATGTGATTGTGGTTCGGAGGTGGCGGTGGGAGATTGGAGAGGCGGTGTAGGAGAGTGAGTGGTGGATCGGATAGATCCGTACATAAGGAGTCTATTTTGGAGCTCACCGGAAAACTCCGCGGGAAAAAGTTTTCCGGCGGTGGTGGCCGGAAAAGTCGCCGGAGATGGTGGTGGCTGGCCGGCGGTGGGGCGGCCGGACATGGGAGGAGGGAGAGAGATTTAGGGAGTGTGTGTGTATACTTTTGATGGAAATGAGAAAGATGTATATAATTTTTATATATATATATATTAAAAGTTTATATTAAAAGTGACAAGGTAATATAGTCCAGGGTCTAAAGTGTAACTTCTTTATTATAGTTTGGTAAAACGGATTCGGGATCTCATTTGAGTTACGAATCGGATGATTCAAACTCTCGAAACTTGGCCATTGTTCTCCAAATATTTTTCTGATAAAATGGTATTCGCTTTGATAATTTTTTCTTAAATATTTTATAACATTTAATAAAATATTGTCATTCAATTTATGAACGGTTATGCTTCGTCCAAATAAAAAATGGATTTAACCCGAGTATCTCGCGTTTATCCACAAGTTTTTACGTAAAAAATAATGACTAATTTATTTAATATTTTTATTAAATAATTACTGATAATTAAAAACAAAATTTAATTATTTTTGTGTGTCCGCGTTGTATATTGTTTGAATAATGTTTGCGGTGCTGTATAGCCCTTTTTCGGTGTTTCCACGGTCTCGGGCAAACTGAAAAGTTGTCAGGACAGTCGTTTAAACATCAAAATTGCCTTTGGGGTCCGAGCCGTGAAAACGTGATTTAGATGGTGTCTCGTAAGTCAAGGCAGACCTATAAGTCAACGAGGGGTAAATAGTTATCTTGAAAATCCGAAAATTCTCAGATGTTACAGGTACTACCCTTAAAGAAATCTCCGTCCCGAGATTCAATTTGTTTTATCCGCTTAGTGTGTGAAGAAAAGACTTAAGATTTACTAAACCAGTTGAACATACGTGATAAACTTTATTCAGCAATATCTGGTGTTTCTTACCACCTCTTAATATTATATAATCTCGGCTAGGTTGCCAGGATATCCAATCATTAGATAGGTATCTTAGGGAAACATCGTTTCAAGGTTTATAATTGGTATAAACGCTTTATGAAGAAAGCCTCTTAATAGTGAACACATCAATGGAGAAAGTGTAGTCGCATGGTTACATCTATATAAGGTTATAAATGTCTTAAGGGCCAGAGTCTGTTTCTCGCTCTCGTAATGTTTGATGATTCACATCACGTGGCTTAGGATGTAAGTACTCAACTTACTTGGCAGTACTAATTAGTAATCATGACTTAATTTGGTGTACTATTGGTCTGCAATGAGTAATTCAACTGAATGCTATATCGACATATGCTTATCGGTAAAGGTAAGGTTCATCACTAGATTGATAAATGTTTGTACAATCTGGGGACACTCCAGGACCCAACAACAGCAATCCTAAACCATACTATATAACAAATAGTGATGGGATAGAGGGTGCGGACCTTCCGAGAAAACAATACCCGAGTAGTTCAGTAAAATGAGAGGAGCTCACGGAAGAGCTTATGCGATAGACGACGGATTTTGGTACTCAGTCGCTAGTTTGAGGACGAATCAACTCCATTAGTTCAAGTGTGTAACAAGTCTGTTAGTTCCACGAATAGTTCATGATTGGAGGGCTTGGGCAACGCAAAAATAATAACTTAAGAATGAGATAAGGTAGTTCCAAGCAAGGCCTTAAGATTCTGCCGAGTGGTAGAACACGATTGTGTTTCTAGACCCTTTTCAACAGATTCTGGCAATTTTCGAATTTAGGTTCATACTCGTGTCATATCGGATTACCATTAAGCCCATCTTTTATAATTCATTATTTGCATAAAGAGGTCCTAATTTATGTAAATTAATCAATTGATAACTTATGTTCGGTGATTCATAATTTATTTATTTTAACATGAAAAGGCGTACCAATCCTTTCAAATAAAAATAATTTAAATCCGCTACTTCATAATCCCCGGTGGCAATACGCCGTACTCTCATAACCTTAGGTGGTTGACATGACAATGCATGTGCTTAATGAGATGGGACGAGTGATTTACAAGTCGTTTTTTGGAAGCTGGGAGTAAAACTGCCAGGCGAGATCATCATAGAGTTAAGATAGTTAATGGTACTTGGTTAGAGTAAAACAGTAACGTCCGATGAAACAGTCCGCATAGATTCTCATATAAAATCTTTTCTTTCTATTCTTTTGGCATTTTCTGGCTTTTATTTGGCAAAATCCCGGGTATTTAATATATACAATTAAGCATTTATCAGTCTCCGTGTAATACAAAATAGTATAATGCTATGAAGAAAAATAACATCCTTAGAGACCATTGTTTAACTTACAATGTCTGAGAACGAAATGAGACCATTGTGCAACTCACAATGTCTAAGAAGTAAAATGAGACCATTGTATAACTCACAATGTCTGAGGAGTAGAATGAGACCATTGTGCTACCCACAATGTCTTAAAAATATTCTGGTTTTATATAATAACTCTTATATAAATAGACGTGCGATATATGCAAAAGAAGTAAGCATATATATATTATATATATGTATGCCACGTAAGCACTTAATGCAGCACGTAATGTAAGCACATAAGCAAGTAGCGTGTATGCACTTTGAAAATGTTTGATGTGATGCAATGTTTGTGAAAACGACTATAGTCTAGGGTAAAATATGCAACCTAGTTCTCTATAGCCAGTGCTCTGATACCAATCTGTAACACCCCCAAAAATATGACAACGCAGCGGAATACCACTTGGGGTGCTACTTCATAATACACAGCGCTAGATACAAGAGAACGACCTCTAAGTGTCGTTTGAAAAGTAATCTCGTTGATTTAATCAAAATCTGAATTTGATATAACAAATGTCCCATAATTGCATCACAATGAAAAGCTTGAATGTATAGACTCCAATGCACTTCAAGAAATCCGAGCATATAATTTACCTGAGAAAAACATGCTTAAAAGGGTCAACATAAAGTTGGTGAGTTCATAGGTTTTCGTAAATATAACTGATAAACCAAAGGTTTCCAAAGTGTGTATGACCATTTAAACCCTTAAAGGTCCTTCCAAAATATATGTATGATTTTCAGAAATCAGATATTTGTAAAGTATGCATGACCGTTTCAAACCTTGTATGCTCCCAAACTGTATGTATGAATGTCATGATTCAAAGAGTTGTAAAATATGTCTGACCATTTCAATCCCCAAATAGTCACAAAAACGTATGTATAAATGTCATGATTCAAAGAGTTGTCATACAAAACGAACAGGGGTTGTCATCCGAATAATCTATTTTATATCATTATCCGCGTAGGACATCACGCCTATATATGTCTTTACCATGCGATAGCTTAATCACCCAAACAGGGATCCACAGACCCGAATAGATCTATTTCAAACATTCCGCTCACAGCCTCCAATGATTTCTGATCATGACGCTGTGACGTAGACTGTATGTATCTCCTAATTTGGGCAGTGATACAAATAATGTATTCCCATCATGGGTGTTCCCTCCAAGAACACCCGGGCAGTAATGATTGTTGGCCCCGCAGGCGCCAAACAAATCGTAATCCGAAAATCATTTCAAAATGTAAAGTATGTATTTATGACCAAAAATGAAGTCAAATAATGTATCCCATAGCGAGCTATGCAAATAAGTATGTAAACCAATTTGTAATCAATCATGTAAATGCATTTGTAAACAAGCATGTTCTCACCCCAAATATATATGTAAAACCAGTAAAACATGGGCTATAAACTCACAAAATTCCTTAAAACAATCGCATTGTTATAAGATAACCGAGTAAGTATAAGAATTTGTAGACAAGCATGTATCCCCCTCGCGGGTTATAAAACATTCAAAAGATTGAAAAGCGAGGCTATGAACTCACATTGATTAAAGACCACGATCAATTAATCCAATTAAATCACAACTGAATCTGCAACGATCTCGACCACGACCTATAATTATGTCGTTCGATTATAACACGTAATAAATACGACCAACGATGCGTACATCGTTACCACGAAATCATACATATATACATGTGATGAGAAATCCACTTGCGCGTCTTTAAACCTTAACCCTTAGTATATTATATGAATATATACTATTTTTTCGTCCAATCCTAATTTATCTCAATATTTACAGAAAGTTACTATTTTTAGACTCCCCGTTTTTAGAACCAAACAATGATCTTAAAACTATTAATTGAAATAATATATTAACCGACTTTATTTTATCATTCAAAATCGTACTCATAATGTATTAATACTAATTAAAATATCCGTTGACTTTTACGTTGACCTTTAGTTTTGACCCGCTATATTTCAAGTTTTAAGACTGATAAGCCTCGCCGCAAAGTAAAACGTCATTACGAACAACTTTCGTGTTTCGCCGGAAGGCTGAAACGGACTCGAAAGTGCTCAAATCGTTTAATTAATAGATCTGTCAGATTTAATATATTAAAAATAACTTATTTTCTATTAAAGTGTATATTCCGATTTCATTCCGTTTCGCTTCTTCGTTTATTGAGTTACAAGGTCCCGTTTTATGTCCAAAAACGTCGTCAAAATATAATTTGTTATATTTTGTAAACCAAAGTCTAACTTTTCAACATCTCAAAATCCGAATCCCACGTCAATTTTCTTTTTAAATATCCGTAATAAAGAGGGCGCAAAGTCCGTTTTTAGTTCAATTCTCGTCTAAGCTATATCTAAAATGTGTCTCTTATGCTTAGATTTTCTTATTCATACCTGCTTTAATAAAATTGTAATATAGTATCTCGACGCCTGCAAGTTTTCACAGATTTCATCACATATAAAATTTTATCCGATCAAATATATGAAACAATTAATATTTTTTGTGTTAACCAAACTCACTTTTATTTCGGCGTCCAATCTCACAAACACCACGACGCACCCCGGCGGTTTTCGAGACAGCCGAACCCAAGAAACGAACGTCAACCCTACTCGGTGTTATATAACACCAAACGCTCCCTAATCTACTTCAAACCAAACACACCCTTTTCCCCGCCACGGCTGTCCCCCGGCTTGTCATACGCACCCCTTGGTGTTAAACCCACAGCCAACGCAAACCCCGTTGCGTTTCCTGGAGACCAACCTGAACGCACCCTTGTTGTTGCAAACCAAACCCGACAACCCAACCCAAACCCATGGCGGCGGCTGTCAACCCGGCTGTCCTCGCAGCCATCCCGACCCAAACCAACAAACAAACACCCCCGACTGTTATGATACAAACCAAACGCACCCCGTCGCTTGGTGGTCACAGCCAAACGCACCCGCTAAAAGTGAATACAAAAAGCCAAACACACCCTTCGTTTCATAACAAACAAACGCCCCTTGGTTGTTTGTTATAGAACCCAACGCACCCTATTTGGGGCTTATGAAAACTAACCCCGACGCCCCCCTTAAGGTTGCTGTTACAACACATTCAACCCTCCAGTGCTATAAACAACCCCGACCACGACTCACCACGGTCGTGCTATCACCGGAACAAACCAACACACCCTCGGTGCTAGTAAATGACGATGAAGATGGTGTATGATGATGGTGGTGGCAAGTGGCGGTGTGGAGTCGCGAGTGAGGGAGAGTGATGGTGGGGATCGGAATAATCGGAGATGGGGGAAGATTTTTGGGTGTTGGCCGGAAAACTCGCCGAAACTTTTTCGGCGCTTGGTGGGTCGCGCGCCTGCCGAAATTTGGGAGGAGAGAAGAGAGATATATAATAGTGTGTGTGTATAATATTTGAGGAGTTGAAAATAGAAATAAATTAATATAAGGTTTTATATTTATATAAAAACTTTTAAATTAAATGTAATAATGTTAAATACTTGAGGGTTTTTTTTGTAAATATTTTTACAAGGGACCAAAAAGTGAAAGTTTCGGAAACTTTTATAATATTATTGGTTCGAGACTCATTTGAGTCGGCTTAACGAATGATCAAACAGCACGAAACAATGCGCCATTTGTTTTTTTCAAATCATTTTTTCCCGATAAAAATGAGTATACGCTTGATAATATTTCTTAAATATTTTATAACATTAATAAAATATTTGTTATTTATTTGCGAACCTGTTTTTTGCCTCGTCCGCAAAAGACAAGATTTAAGCTCTAGCATTAATTGCGTTTTCACAAACGCGTTTTTATCAAAAGATGACTAATTTATTTAAATATTTTTATTAAATTAATACTGGATAATTAAATAACAAAACAAAATTTAATTAATTTTTGTGTCGGTACACAGTTCATGATTCTAACCATCTTTCGAGGGCAATTCAGTTCACCTTCTGACTGTTTTTCGATTCTCGGTCAAAACTAAAAAGTTTGTCAGAGAATGTCAATCCACATCAAATTGCTTATAGAGTCCGAGTCCGTGAAAACGAGATTTAGGATGATCGTTTCTTAATAAGTCAAGCCAGATCCCTAAAAGTCAAAAGATGAAACGTCATTCAAATTTTCCGAAAATTCTCGATGTTACAGCAACTCATTTAGTATGCCAGCAATAGTAAGTGCTTGGCCAGGCATTATCTATTGTAATGGTTGTTAGTGTTACTAATGTTCGAGTAGTGTCTGTGAATAAGTATGAAAGGATGTATGGAATGTTTGCTGGATAAACCTAATTAAATAAAAGTTATGATGTTTATTAAAGTTCAGGTGTATTTTATCTTAATAAGTATGTTGAAAGTTTTTGCCTTATAATCTGAATGACAGTTAATGAATGTTTAGACCTTGATTAAATCTATTCATACTACTAGGTTAAACCTAATACTACTAAGGTAAGTCAAAACTGTTAAGCTAAGAACTGAACTGATACATTAATTAATGATAACACACATTAATTCATTCCACCCACCACCGCCTAACTATCCCTCTACCCCCTTAAACTCTTCCACCCATTCATAACACACATTAATTCATTTCACCCACCAAAACCGTTCAGCTACAGTAATCCCTAACGATTTTTCATAAACCCTAATTTCAAACATGGCAAATCAGAATGGTAACTTTATTATCTTCTTTTGTTTTCCTTATTTCCTTATTTTCTTATTTTTTAGCTTCTTTGGCTAATAGTGTGTTTCATCATATGTTTTTTTTTCAAGCTAACTGCTCACAATGTGTCTTATGTTGCTTATCTCTCCATGTTTCTTAAATTATAATATAACCTTTTTTTGAATCCCTTTATATTCTTAAACACATAATAGTATTTATGGTGTTTTGGATTTAAAAAATTATACCCATATGCATTAGCACATTAGAAGGAGTGTTGGAATTCGATTGTGAAAACCAAATAACTGATTTTGATCCAGCTAAGATATTAGGATAGGTAGCAACTCATTCTCAGGCCATACCCCACACACATTTTGCTGTCAACATTTAGTATAGCTTTAAATTGAAAACTACTCCTTAAGTATGCATAGCTCAGACTTTGTGTTAACATCAGAAAACATTTTGTGAATTTAGATAGTAGCTTCAGACAAAAACAACTCAACTAATATAGAATTGTTGTTCTTCTCAAATTAGCACAAGCACGTCGAGGAGATAGATTATGACTCTCTATAACCACCTAAGAGTTTGCTCAAATGGTACCACTATTTGTCAGATGAGTACAAGGACAATGGCAGGCTTTTGGAGTTTAAAATCAGGATGTAATGAAAGTGATGTAAAACCTTCTTGGAAAGACATTAAAAAGGCTAAAGCATGTATGTTGGCTAAAGCACAAGCATCTGAAGCATCTTCTAAGGCTAAAGTAGAAGCACGTGGGTCTAGGGCTAAGCTACAAGCATCAACTAAAACACTCATTGTCAAAAGCCTTGTACGAATAACAAATTATGTACTTGGGCTTGCAAATGCTAAAATCAGGGATGCTATTAAAGGCAAGACCTTTGGAGTGAAGATACAAATAACTTTTGCTGACTTTATGCTAAAAGAAGATAGGGGAAGAGGAAGCTTAGAAGTGGGATAGTGGATGTTAATCAACTTTATAATTTATGTTTTTTTGTCCTATTTAATGATAATAAGATGTTTAATCTACTATAAAACAATAAGATCTGTAACCAAAATTTATTATGTTGAATGGTTGTATTTGGTTAATGAAGTAAGTGATTGTTATCTCTAGATTATGATGATCTGCTTATTTTGATTAAACAAATGTGTGTTTTAGGTTCGATATATCTGCTTAATTATACTTAATTTTCTTTTATAGAAATAATTGACATTAGCTCAGACAGCTCAGATGAAAGGAGATAGGCAGCAAAAAAGCAAGTGCTCCAGTATTTTATGGGCCATCAACACAAGGATTTCTAGATGCTTATGGATATAACACAATTGAGGAATATCTATCATGGAACTACTTTCCAAGCACAGACGATGAAAGCACAGACATGGAAACCATAGACAAGGATTGCATTGTTGACTCTAACTCTGCAATGTCTAAAGGTAAATATGTACCAGTTTGCAAGAAAAACAAACCAAATGTGTATAGCCATGTACAAGTCACAGGATCTGTGCTGGGACTACCAAATGTTACTACATAGGATAAAATTGAAAAGAAAATGGGAGCCAGGAAGTCAAAAACATGTACAAATAAGGCAAAGGGGAAAAGAAAGGTGTCATGTGGAAGCTGATCATGTTATAAACTTTTGTTTTAGATGTTAGCTTTTATTTGTGTTTTATTTAGCAATCAAACTTTATGGTGACTTATGTAATGGTGAAAATCATGTACTTTTTAAAACCTTATGAAATTTGATGTATTGGTCTATTTGGTTTGTGATGTTATTGTCTGGTTTATGTGTTATTGCAGCTTGCACATTGCATAAGCAGAGGGAGAAAAAGCCACGGTTTAATAAGCAGTTTTTATAAGCACTCTTTAAGCTACTAGCAAAAAAAATGAAGCATAAACTTCTATATTAAACAGGAATGCATAACATTAACGAATAGGTTACTCTGGCAAAGATGGGAAAACCGCTTGATTTCACATAAAGGGGGGGGGAGGAGTCGCCTGTTCGATTCTGCTGAGTGTAACATCCTTTTTTTATAAATCATTTTTAAGCTACTAGCCAAAAACAATGAAGCTTAAACTTCTATATTAAAACGGAAATGCATTACATTAATGAATAGGTTGCTCTGGCAAGATGGTAACCTGCTTGACTTCTGTAAGGGAGGTCGCGGGTTCGATTCTTGCTGGGGTGTAACATCCTTTTTTTATTTTCTTGTTATGAATATATTGATTTTTTTTGGGTATTTAGTCATAACGACTAAGCCTAAAAAGTGACCAAAAAGTGTTAATAAGTGAGACCAGATAGTGTTAAATGACGAAATATCTATTTTGTATGACTATTGATCATCAAATGGCCACATGAATTTGATGTTTGTGTGACCTTTTGTAATATTTAGCCACATAAAACATGTTTGTTTTGAGTATTTAGTCACATACAACTAAGCATAAAGTGACCAAAAGTGTTAATAAGTATGAGCATATGGTGTTTAAATTGAAGAAATGTGTATTTTGTGTGACTATTGATCATCCAATGGCCACAAGAAATAGAAGATTTGCGTGACCGTTTTGTAATATTTAGCCACACAAAATCATGTTAGTTTTTGGGTATTTAGTCGACAATACAACTAAGACAAATTACCAAAATTTTTAATAAGTGTGACCCATATGCTGGATTAAAGTGAAGAAATTGTTTTTGTGTGACTAATGTTTATCCACTCGCTCACATGAATTTATGTTTGTGTGGCCATTTGTAAAATATTTAGTCCACACAAAGCATTTTTTGGGTGTTTTAAGTCACATACAATTAAGCAAATGTGCCAAAAGTGTTAATAAAGTGGTGACCATATGGTGATTAATTGAAGAAATGTGTATTTTTGTTGACTATTGAATCATGCAATGGTCACAATGAATATTATGTTAGTGTGGCCGTTTTGTAAATACTTATCACACAAAGCATGTTTGATTTGGGTATTTAGTCTCATATACTAAGCTAAAAGCAAGCCAAAAAGTAGTTAATAAGTGTGACCTAATATGGTGTTAAAATTGAAGAAATATGCTATTATTTTGTGACAATTGATCATCCAATGGCACATGAATTTGATGATTTGTGTGACCTTTATTAATATTTATCACACATAGGCATTTTGCGTATTGGGTATTTTATCACATACAACTACGCATAAACTGGACCAAGAATGTTTTATTAAAGTGTGACCATATGGTGTTTAAATTGAACAAATGTTATTGTATGTGTGACTAATGATCATCAAATGGGCCACATGAATATTATGATTGTGTGAACAAAACGTTTAGTGTACCATAATGCATTAGGTCACAAAATAGAAGTAAATGTGACAAAACACATTAGCTTTTTGTAAGCTAACACAAACTAAACTTTAGACACACACATTAAGTTACGTGACCATATGTAACGGAATTTGGCTACACTAAAATAATGTGTGACAAATACGTTAGGTGAGACCATAATTTGGCATTTTAGTCACATCGATTATAAGGTGTGTACAAATATTTGTCCACTATTTTATATGTATATCGTGACCTAAGCTACAAGCTAACTTGTATTTGGTCACAAACTAGAACGTTCGAAATTCTATAGTGACCAAACAATATTACCAGGTTACTTTAAGCCACATGATGTTTGAATGTGTGGCAATACAGTTCTAATGGTCACACGATAAAAATGTTCATGTGTGACTAATTAGTAAATGGTATCTTTTTTGGTACCTTTGGTCACATAAATATGTGGATGTGTGGCCGTTCCATTTTGCCCATGTGTGACCAAATCCACTTTTTGTACTAGTGATAGATAGGATGAAAGAATTGTTAAATTCATTACGTTTTGCATGTTTATAATGGAAGAATAAATATATTAAATGTTGTGCAAGTTTTATTTTTAATAATAATTAAAAACTTTAAGTTTTCAGAACCTAGGCGTTTGACACCGTCAGGTGTTGGTGGGACCACCGACCACAGGTGATCGTGGTGTAACAGCGTCGCATGTTAACGTGACCGCCCGTCTCCACATCTGGTGAAAATGAAATCTTTGTTTTTGATAAAAATTTCCTTCCTAGCACTATTCCATAAGTTAAGATCCTGTATCATATGGCTGTTACAAAACCTAAGATTAACAATTCAATCATATGACTCAAAAATGACGTGAATTAATCTAAACAATTTATTTATCATGTTTGAATTTGGCTCAAAAGCCGGATAAATTCCCCTACAGTTATTGTTTTCAAAATACCTTTGATTGAAATTAAGACGAAGTTAAAGATAAGCAAATTATGATTACAAGATAGTTCAAACATAATAAAACAAACTATGAAGAATAAAACACACAAGATACTCCTAATATGCGGGAAAGTAAATTAGGTTGCCTCCCAATAAGCGCTTTTCTTTATTAACAAGTCTTGTAGCTAGACTCGAAGTCATACGTCCTTAACGTACTTCAACCATCGTCATTCATAAAGAAAAACTGTTGCCCTATTAGGTATTCGGATCCAAGCTCTAGGCATTCTTTGTACAATCCTATTATCTTGCTCATTACATACTCTACTCCTCTTCTTTTGTCCTCCTCGTTCCTAAGATAGACTGATTTGGTATGCTCATTATCTAAGTCTGACAGTGAATCGTATTCTTCTATCTTATGGGACATCTTATAGGCAACTTCATCGGTCCCGTTAATGAATCTTACAACTCCTTCGGGTGGGTCGCGAGTCATGTTGGATATTTTTATAAAAGGTCTCCCTAGTACTACTTGTGACAACCTAGGGTCTATAATTGAACTAATATCCTCGACAATCATGAAGTCTACGACATAGGTGAAGTTTCCTACAAAAACATGCATCCCTTTTATCCTTCCTATGAAATTGCTAATTACTCCATTTGCATCTTCCCTAGGGTTAAGTTTTCTTCTAATGATCCAGTTGTACATCATTCGGGTCATGATATTAAGAGGAGAGTTGAGGTCGATGTAAGATTTTTTGATATGCACGTGTCTAAAATTACACGAGATCTTAAGGTTGTAAGGGCATCCTTCTGTGATGATAGGGTTTCTAAGAAATATTGAAGGGATTGGGCCACTCATTAGGTAAACTAGGTAGTTAGTATCATTCTATTCGGAAAGTGTCAATACACCACTAACTATTTCGTTCCGTCTTATTCCCCTACCCTTTAACGGGGATCCTCATTTTTGGGTTCATCATCACTCATAATGACTCGATAAACTATCACTCTCATCGTCCTCCTTAGAGCAGACAAATTTCGTATTGGAGGATTAGGGAACCAACTCGAGCGATTCAAGCATCGAATTTAGCTTATGTACCGGTTCTTTGGCGATAAAAGATAATGGATCATGTTGTGGGTGTGGGCTACAGTTGGTTTCTTCGGGGTTGTCTTCT
The DNA here is from genome assembly GCA_026074375.1 of Tanacetum coccineum. Lineage (NCBI taxonomy): Eukaryota > Viridiplantae > Streptophyta > Magnoliopsida > Asterales > Asteraceae > Tanacetum > Tanacetum coccineum. The sequence goes on from BQNB010055356.1 coordinate 27,139, forward strand.
TCTTGCTCGCCTTCTGGCTCATTAACTTGGGATTCATTGGGCTGCTTGGGGCAGATTGTGATGGCGTTGATTGAACTAGATATTTGTGTTGAACATTGCGGGCTATTATTGGGTAAGACAAGTAACCACAACTAGATAGGTCCCAAGTTTTGGGTTTTATTTTATTAAATATTTTTATTTAATAAAACGTGATAATTAAATATAATTTAATTATTTTTTTGTGTTTCTAAAATCTTGCGAGGGCATTTCAGTCACCTTCTGACTGTTTCTGGGTCTCGGTCAAAACTAAAAAGTTGTCAGGAATGTCGTTTTATATCAAATTGCTTTAGAGTCCGAATAATGAAAACGTGATCTAGTGGGTTGTTTTGATAAGTCAGCTTAAAAATAAATTTTATAAACGACAAACATGTAATAATAAATGTAATTTATTATTTAAATGTGTTCCGAAAATTGACAGTTGTTACATCATCATGCTTTGGATCATAGTTCGAATCCTCTGAATCACTACCACTTGTATAATTTCCTTCTGTGTCACTCTCTTCTTCTGATTTATTATCTACATCAACCTCCACTTCTTTGAACTTTCCAATAGGACCAACCCCTTCTGTCTCAAATAGCATCTGCAAATCAAGCACATCATCGACTGTAGAACTATTACCTACATGAACTAACATCTGCTTCCCAGTGATCTCATCCCCAGTGATCAGCTTCCTAATGTTTGCATAGTCACCTAGTATCTCATTAAGATCTTCAAAAGGATAATCAGCACTCTCTACTACAATTAGTCCTTTCACAAAACTAGCAGGCTGTTTTTTACTCAAAATTTTCATTACTTCACCAATGCTTAATGAATTAGAGCTAACCTGTTCCCACTCTTTTTTCAAATTCCTACGATACATAGGTGTTAAATTCCTATACACATCAGGACTGCTATCAATTTCTATAGGAGCCCTTCTTAAGTGATTATCAACTGCTATTGCAACTCTCTTCTTAGGTGTAACAAAGATACTTGTGTTTGCATTACTACTTTTATGTTCAACATACACCAAAATGATCTTATAGTCCTTAACATACTTTACCATCTCTAACACATCAGCATCAACATTCAAACGGTGCATACTATAATCTAAGCCTAATCTTGGTATCAAAAAATGGTAGTACTGTAAGTCTGCTACACCATAACCCAGTTTAACTACCAAATCTTTAAGGTCATGTAAACAAAACTCATCAATGTCAACAACATTAACTGATGATACTTGTCTACCAACGTAAGACCTACTAGGTATTGGTGTAAAGCACCCGCCATGGTGGATTTCCAATGTAAGTGACTTAGGGGTACGACCTACAATTATAACCACGTAATATTAGCAACAATTGTACCTTCTCTAAAAAGCTCCATCATAATTTTAAGTAACACAAAAATGGTTTTCCAATGTTCTTACCATTTTGTGCAGCTTTATCAGTCTTTGAGCTATCTTTAGGCTCATTCAAATCAAAACTTATCTTCACCATGATCAGTCAATGGAGAACAAGCTCAGGGATTGCATGTGTGAGAGGACAAAGAAGAAGAAGAGACAAAGTGTGTAACAAAAGAGTCAAAGAGTCAAGTTTAAGTATATGTTAGGTGATGTGCGGTTGTCGTAGGACTTCTACACGAGAAGTTTTACAACTCCCTAGGCAGTGCACCTAATCGTTGTAGTGTAGTATAGGCAAGACTCGGGGTTGTTTATCTTTCACTCGAGGAATAGGTTGGGAAGGCTTGATCACGTTCTAACAGAATTTTAAGGGTTGAAGGAAGATTATTTTTGTATTTTATTGAAAGCAAGTAAATCATATAATCGGAGAGAGTGGTTTGGTTTTAGCTATTTAAACTAAATAATAATATAAACTAATGGTGATAACAATAAGATAAAAGATTGTGTCTATTTAATCATGTATTACTCCCTAGATTGCTTCTCCTAGTGTTGTTGCCTTATCACACTTGTGATGATCTATGTAACTATTTTCTAAAGCATGCACGAATTACACGAATCCGCCGTCTACTTAGTATGCCGCTAGAGCAACGCACATGCAAGGTAGTATGAAGACTATTACACGGCCCCTAGGAGTTTACTAAGTGCATGTGAAATATATTAAAAGTGGATCAACCATATTAGGGGGCAAGATAATATGAAGACTGTTACCCGATAGTATCATTTCTATACAATTACGTTTCCTTAGACATATCAACAGCAATTATAGACAAAAAGCTGGTTTTCTAAAGCCTAACGTGCACATCCATCACAAGAAGCAACACCACTAAGATCTACATTCTATGCTTCATACAATCATAAATAAACATAATAGGAGGTTTAGCCAAACATGTTAAAGATAAAGCAAGAGCAATGAATCAAACAACACATAGACATATTGAATGATTAAGTAAACCTTACTTGATTAAAACCTGAATTGAAAGAAGTACAATAGGGTTTTTAGGCCCTAAAATCGTCTCCTACAGCTGCTAAACGAATTAGGGTTCGTACCATCTTTTTACTCTAAAGTTACACACACAAAACCCTAAATTCGGGTTTGTATATATAGGAAAAACGATGCGACGGCGTCGCGTTTTAGTCCGGACGCCGTCATGATAAGAATCTTCTAGATCTACGTTTGAGTCGGTGCAGGCTGACACCGTCTTGAAAGATGTGACGCCGTCACTTGATGAGTTATGACGGCGTCGTGTATAGCTTGTGACGCCGTCTCCAGGCTCTGTAAGTATAAATCTTCAAGAGTCTTAGTGTTGGTTCGTAATCTCGTCCGTTTCTTCTCCAAATGAGCCCAAGTCACGTGTAATTCATCCAAATGTCTTCCAAATGAGAAATACCTGAAAAGGAGCGATTAAGTACCTATTTTGGGCATAAATGCACGATTTTGGGGGTTGAACGACTCCGAAAAAGTGTATAAAATGACACCTCATCATTAGGTGAATACTAAATGTGAAGGGACCAATTTGCCCTTGACGAAACGAAAACTTAATGAAATATTGGATGGTGTTAGGGTCAAAGGGTTGGTCAACCCATTTGGGTCAACCACATGGACGTCCAGTGTAATTATCAAGGCAATAGGACGAAACATGCAATTTGGGTATAACCACAAGGAACAAACATGTAATTAACTCTTAATTATTACTAGCTACGTGTTAGCTTAGGTAGCATGTATTTTTTTTCTTTCTGAAAAATCATGATTTCTTAGGCTACCCACTATAAGGACCACCAGCGATCTACACTTTCCCCTGTCACATTAGTTTTCTCTCTCCGACGACTTACATGCGACTTTATGCCACTATAAAACGGCCTTTATTTTTTTAAAATTTTTTTAACAACAAAATTAAATTTCATAAAAAATAAAAATATAACAGAATAATAAAAAACATAACATAATAATTCAAATAATGTTAAAACATTACAATAAAACAACATAATTAAAATAGTTTCTAGATTATTAAAAACGATACATAGCTAAATAAAAACGTAAACGTATGAAATTAATTTGATTCGTATTCTGAATCAGATTTCACCTTAAATTCCAACCTAAATAACTCATCATGAGCTTGTTCTTTCTTAATTCTCTCCTCCCACTCTTTTTCATCCCTTGCTTCTTCTTTTAACATTTCTCTTAATGCCTCTTCATCTAGAAGTAGTTGATGTTGCTCTTTCTCAGTGAGATATCCATTTGTAAGATATTCATCACCTATCTTATGTTCATCAGCTGATTCCTCGATCGTTAGAAATGAAGAAATGGGAGACATGGGTTGGTGCGTATGTTGTTGTGATGACTATCCACCCGTAGAAAGTGAAGAAATGGGAGGCATGGGTGGTTTCTCGGGTGTCGGGGGATTGCTTTGGGTAGTTTTCTTATCCATAGCTTTTGGAATTAAAAATTTGAATACAGAATTTAAGAAGTTGTAGGAGAAAATGAATGATGAAAAGAGGTATTTATAAGACAAAAGTAGCCGTTGGAATTTAAAATTTGAATACTGAATTTAAAATAATGATACTAAATGTAAAAACATTACATAATAATAAAAAACATTATTATTAAAAACAATACATAATTATTCACATACATTAAAAAAACATTACAATAAAAATTAGAAACTTAAACTAAACTTTATTATTACGTCGTTGGTTAAATGAAGACATTTCAATTTCTGTCCAAGCAGGATGAGTTTTCAAAATTCTCCAACACGCCTTAATTGTAAAGGGATGTCCGTACGCATTTTCAAATTCGGCTAAAGCATTTTGAAACAAAACGAGGTTAGAAGACCCGCTCTCGTCCATCCGTTGGGCACTATCGTAAACGACACTAAACTCAGCAACTTTAGGGCGAATTGAATGTTTCCATTTGGCGACGATGGTACCGTATTCTCGAATAGTCCCCCCCCATTTCTTTCTTAGAGTTAGCCAAAACCTCCGACCAAAACCCTCTTTCCATGGAGTCTCTTATGCCGTACGTGTCCATCGCGTTGCGCCAACCTGTATCCAACGTGATCTCTTCCGCTGTTGTCCATGGTTATGCCGTCTTGGCGTTTCCACGACGATTTGAACTGGAAGCCGAACCGTTAGACATTTATGAATAGAATTGAGAAATATAAAGATAAAAGTGGTTTGAATGTGTGTATAAAATAGTGTAATGAGTTGGGTATTTATAGTGTTAAAGTGTTTAAATTTTAAAAGTTAAAAAAGTTATTTTTATATTTAATGAGATTTAGCACTCGACTACCGATCGTCCATACGACTTACACGGACCAAATGAGTCGATCGACCAATACATGTGCTATAAGGCCGACCGACGACGACCTATGTCGACCGAGTCAGTCGACCTTATTGTAGCGGGCAGCCTTAGAAAAGTTCAATATATACTTAGAATTTAGTAAATATCCAATTAATCAATCCTAGCTACCCATTTTCATCAAATTAAAAAAAAACTCTCTTTTTACTTCTTTTTAAAAAATTAAATATCTCACAAACCGTTAATTGTTACGCAAAACGAAACATACCATCGCGACGGGAATTGAATCATCTTTCTATAGAGGGGCATTTCTATATACTTTCAAATAACTTTTTTCTAATTTTTTTAGTTACGTCTAAAAAATCACATGTGATTGTGATACAAATCAAATGTGATTTTTTTAGACATGACTAAAAAAATCACAAAAAAGGTTCATCGAAAGTATATATCAAAGTACCCGTCTACTGAAAGATAAAAAAGTACTCGTCGTGATGGTGTATTTTTTGTCGTTTGACGATATACCGTTTGCAAGATATTCTATTATAGAAAAGAAGTGAAAAGTGAATATTTTGATGAAAAAATGAGTGGCAAAGATTTGTTTATCGAATTTTTATTAAATTTTAGGTTTATATTAATCTCAACTCACTCTCAAGTTCATTATGAGTCTTTTAGGAGAATCACAATCATAACATCAACTTATAAATATAATGGTTTAGAGAATCTAAAGTTCTATTATAATTTTCTCAAAAGACTCAATAACATAAACTCAAGTTATATCATAAGTTTATTTTTGAATTACTAAAAACGGGAAGAATTGAATAGGTACCGATTTTCCGATGCCTTAGAGTTACCGTTGTTATATTCTGGTTATAACCAAAAAACGGAAACAAACAGATAAATACCGATTTTCTTATATCGGTATCGGAACCGAAATCTCATTCTGTCCGATACCGAAACACCTCTTTCATGCTCGGGAAAAAACGGTACCACTAATTTAGCTTCGGTTTGATATAGGATTGGTACCGACATCATCCGTAGTTACACGAGTATAAGCCGTCGCATACGCGATCAATCACCAACCACTTGTAAAGTAACGCATACATCAATTTTCTTTTAAGGCATGGCTTTTAAGATTCAGTTTTCCTAAGGTAAAAAACAAATATCCAACACCAACCGTATACTCCAAGTTCAATAGAAATGGAAAAATGTGGATGAGAAAATGAAAAACAGAACACTAGCACTTGCTTCTAGACAACAAGACTTGTTGTATAGCCTAACCGGACACTTGCAAGCAATCACATAGCCAAATTGTACCCCTTACAAAGAAACATGAAAAGAAAATTAGTTGTAAAGATGCACAACGACAAAAGAGATGATTCAGTTTATGAAAAGCATTGAAAAATATACATGGTAGGCCATAAATGTCACTTTCTTTATCATTTCCATGACGTGCACCCCAAGCTCGTTTACCCTACAAATATAAATACATGATTAAAACAAGAGCTTTAATTAATTTCCATTTTCATGCATCAAAAAATATGGATCAAAAGAAACCAATAGAGATATCTATCGGCTTAAGCCGAGACAACCCCGCCATTTTTGAACCACAAAGCAGTATCGAAACAACGAACAGCAGTAGCAGTAATACAGTTTCAGGTCCAGGTCCAAGACAAGCTAATAACCGGGCACCTGAAAAGAAACTTACCCTTTTCGCCTTGAGGCTTGCGGTTCTAGAAAAAGCAGCGACCGGGCTAGGAACCCTTGGGTTCATTTGGGCCACTGTTGTTTTATTAGGTGGCTTTGCCATTACTATAGACCAAACCGATTTCTGGTTCATCACTGTTATTCTATTAATAGAAGGTACCAGGATCTTTAGCCGTAGCCGTGAGCTAGAATGGCAGCACCAAGCCACTTGGTCGTTAACCGACGCTGGAATTAATAGCTTTCGTGCTGTAAAGTCTAGCTCACACATATTGGTTAGAGGGTTTAAGGTATTTTTTCAGGTCAACAAAGGGGGAAGCAGTATAAGAGAGAGTTCACATTTGCAAACGCTTCGACGTCGACAGACTAGGAAATTGGAGAAGAGAAAGACTTTAACTAGAACATGGACGAGCTCAGATGTTCCTCTCCTTCCATATGGTCAATGGGTGTTTCTGTCGAGAAATATTAGCAGGCTTCTTTATTGGTTACAGTTAGCTTCAGCAACTGCTTGTGTGGTCTTGTCGTTGATAAAACTTGTGAAACAAAATTTTGGAGAATTAGAGAAAGGAGATACGGATAAGAGGAACCGAAAATCAGCTTTGATTATATTCTATTCATTGGCATTGGCAGAGGCCCTTTTGTTTCTTTTGGAGAAAGCTTATTGGGAATGGAAGGTCATGTACAAGAAATTACTAGATCGGATAAACGAAGAGTGCCAGTTGGGTCCCACGGGGATCATTTCTGTTAAGCGGTTTTTCTATGATTCTTACTCTAAATGTGTCAATGGAAGCATCTTCGATGGTTTAAAGATGGATTTTGTTTCGTTTGCAATGGAGCTTATGGATTCTGATTCCTCAGATGAGCAACTCATTGGGATGCAAATCTTGGGAAGTTTCACGAAAAATCCGCGTTTTTCAGAAGATACCCTTCAGAAGATAGGAATCACCATCACGGTAATAGAACGATTGGTTGAAATGCTAAACTGGAAAGACACACAAGAGGAAGAGATACGAAAAACAGCAGCAGAAATACTTAAAAAGCTTGCTGGTAAGAAGCAAAACTCACTTAGGGTTGCTGGTATTCCGGGCGCCATGGAATCTATATCCTCTTTATTGCATACTCATAGAAACTCTAGAGTCACAAAATGTGGTGAAATTTCCAAAAAGGAAATCATAATTGACAAAGAAGACTACGGTTATTGGGCATTCAATCAATTGGGTCTTCAAATATTGAAGAAACTTGCCCGTGATCATGACAACTGTTCAAAGATTGGAAACACAAAGG
>BQNB010055357.1:2428-36193 GCA_026074375.1 Tanacetum coccineum
CAGAGACTAGCTTGAGTGAACAAGAGAGCTAGTCATCAGAAATATATTTATGCAGTTAGAAAATAAAGTAGAACAATAATTAATTTTCTAAAAGTGAGAAAAAAATCTTATGTAGATGCCTATCCTTGGAGTGCAGAACAATTGTTTACTCGGGATACATTTAGACTAGAATCAAGTTAAACTAGGAGTTAAGCATTTAAAAGCCGTCCTAACATGCGTCAACCAAGTGTATAATACAGTCCTGAAACATTCAATACAGAGAACAAAGTTAACATGACACTAGCACTCTATAATGGTATAGCAGCCCTCTAATCCAAAGGTAACATGACAAATGAAATTGATAATTGTCTGCAATTGAGAACTAAGTGAAACAAAACCAAATCAGATGTAAGGCACCACTAAATCTTAAACATGAAAATGTAATTGTAGCAATCCACATGACATGACCTGAAGAACAAGTAGAGAAAAAAAATGCTAGATTGATAATCCTATGGATCAAGAACACGCTCCCGTCTAAATTAAAAAAGTAAAGATATAAAAAAAAACTTGAAATCCAAGAAAAGCTAGCCTAACATCTTATTGGAGAATCCATCTGAGCTCAATCCAAAATCCATAACAAGCTTATCCAAAGCATCCATGTAACCTGTTAATGGTGTAGATGGTTACCTCATGACAACAACAAAATGCTATATTAAAGAGCTCATATGAAAGAATATATGCATTTTCTACCTTTGCATCAAAAGATTTTCCAGATTGCAAGCAACAAATCTCATGCTTTTCTCTTTAGTTGTAACACCCCCAAAATTCAAGACAACGCAGCGGAATGGTAAGGTTGGGGTGCTACTTCAGGGCACAAAACACAAGTCACGGAAAACGACCTTAAAATGGACGTTTTAAATAAAGTCATATTCTATTTAATAAAAGATCAGAGTTGCAACAGGTTTCATTTATAATGTATTAGAAAACATTGTCAAAACGTTTGTCACATAGTACTCAAGTTATTAAGCCTTCAAAAATATATATATCCGCGCGACTCGAATGCTCCCAATGCTCCACTAGCAAAATAGTAACCTGAAAATACATGCTAAAACGTCAACAATAATGTTGGTGAATTCATAGGTTTAAGTAAAAAGCAATATTGAAATAATTTAAGAAATATTTCAGAAGAAAAGTAACGTTACAACCATTTAAAAGTGTTTATTTCTGAAATTCATCCAAAATCCAAGTAGTGATTCATTAAATCAGAAAGTATTTAAAAGTGGACCACAAGATCGAAGTAATGGTGGACTAAGTACATATTCCGAAGTCCAAAACAAGTAATGTAGACAAGGGAAAACACATCACCAAGGTCTAAAATATATTATTGCACTAGCTCATGACACCGAAACCTTAACGTACTTCAATCAAGAATTTGGAATGCCCCGTAAAAGTAGGATGTTACTGCCAAACATCCTGGAAAGTAATATCTCAAATGTTAAATGCACCTGATCAAACTAGTGACCCAAGGAAAGGTGGGGATTGTCAATCCCGATAGATCTATCCACAACACTCATACACTCGCGCTCACGGACACTAGCTACTTACGGTTCATGATAAAAAAGGGGACTTAAGTGGCAAGAAGGGTACTTAGGCAATAATGAAATCAGGAAATAGCCAACAGTTAAAAAACACCGTGAGTCCGTATAAAACAATCATTCTAAAATTCACGGTTTCAAATATAGGTATTCACGATCTCAAATCATTTATAAAACATTGAAAAGATTGAAATGCGAGACTATGAACTCACAAAGTATTGAAAGGTAATTGTATTGTAGTAAAATATACAAGTTTGTAAACGAGCATGTATTCTCCCCCAAAACAGTTTAAAACAAGTAAAATAGGGGCTATGAAACTCACCTTGAGTGAATGGTAATCAACAAGTATAACACAATAGAAAAATGCGTCACGAAGGAATCCGAAGGCAACCTAAATTATCATAGGTCGTATAAGTACCGAGTACTTGAATATAATCTTATAGTTGTTACATCATACTATCGTTCGGGCTATCATAATTTAAGAGGTCATGACATGACGTTCGAGGAGTTAGGACACTTTAAATCGTAAATCCAACAACTCGTCGATACGCCATCCGAAGAGGCCTCATTATGAAACTCCCTAGTAATATAGTACTTTGATAACCACATAATATTCTATCTAGCTCAATCACCAACTAATGGTTTTGGTAAAATTGTGTTTAATAAGTTAAAACGTTTATAATTACCGTTTAGTAAAACTGGCGTAACTTTCGCGTTTTAAACCCGATTCTCGCGTTTCTTATGTCCATCTTTTCGTATTAAGACGGGTTATCGATATTTGACATTTTTATAAATTTTATCCCCTGATGAACAGTAACTTTTACTGTTCATGACAGACATGAGTTTCGTATAATTCGTATTCGTCGTCGTAAAACCCGTAAATGTCGTATTTTATTCGTTATAGCTCCGTTTTTAACGATTCTTTCGAGGACGTTCTCGTATTTGAAAGTTCTATATTTTTATGAGGTTTACAAAAATATAACTTTCTGTCATGAATAGTAACTTTTATAAAAATAGTTTTATAAAAGTATTAATTGTCGTAAACTCGCGAAATTCATAACTCGTTCGTTATTAATTGAAAAATTACGATTCTTATCATTTTGGAATCCTAAAAATATGTATTATTTATTAAAAATACTAACCCTTGCTGTTTGAAATTTTTATAAAAATGTTTTTATAAAAAATTATTTACGACTTCGTTTATTAACGTATAACTTGTTTTTAACGTAACTTTTTCGTTATTAATCCGTTTAACAAGTTTCTTACTTTTTCGGAATCGTCGTGAAATGTATTATCTTATAAAAATATAAAATGAGTATGTAAAAATTCGAATTTGGGACAGAATGTTTATGCTTGTTTGTTAAGTCCATTTTTGATCTTTTCTTTATACTTTACCACTTTTGTATTTTACCACAAGTCTCATATATCATATATTTTATAAATCATACATATATGATGTGTCCTTTGTCCATAATAGTCCTTTAGTGTCCAAGTTACTTATGTCAACAAATCCATTAATCTATTTTAAAACCATAACATTACTTAAGAAATCTCTAATTTACTAGTTTCTCCCATAATCATTTTATAACATAACCCAAGTATGTACAAGTATTATTTCTTTCCATGGGGACTTTATTTTTAGTGTTATATATAACTTGTTAAAAGTCCATAATCTAATATATAACATGTTCTTATTTATTTCTTTAAGTTGAAATATATTATGAAGTTATGAAAACCCTAATTTTATCATAATCATGTTTACTCCAAAAACCTTATGATACAACCATTTTACCATCACTTTAACATGATATTTGTAATAACACCCCACACTATATAAAGTCACCCATATTGATCATTTCAAGTGAAACCTCTTTCTTGATAAACTCCTAAATGGTGTTTTAAGCTAAAATAGAATATTACATTTGCATGAAAACTTTATAAATGATGCTAAGGTTTAAAGTGGACCTTTTGATGAAGGATGATGGTGATAAATAGTGATAAACCCTGGTTTGGTCACAACCAATGCTTGACAAGATAACCCTTTTTTATTAACAAACACCCAGCTTCCTTTTCTTGATATCATTAGAAAGTTTGCAATGCTTGGGATCACCTTAGAATACCTTAGAATGGATGTGTATAGGAGTGTATGGGTTGTATAAAAATTGATATGGGTTTGGTTGGGTCTTGTTTTTGAGCCGTAGCATATGGAGAGAAAAAGGGAGAACAATGCTTGTTTTTGGTTAAGTATTTTGTGCTATGAACTCCTTTCTTATGAAATGAATAAGTAGTAACATGTATAGTTAGTCAAAGAGACATAAGGGGTGTCCTAGGGATGGCCTTAGTCATGGTTATTTAGTCAAAGGATGGTAGGGATGGGGTATGTCCTCAAATAGTAGAGAACATCCCATGAAAACATGGAATTGTGTTTTAAACTTGCATTTCTTGGTCTTTTCTCTCCATATCCGGTTTTAGGTGTATATGTATGATAATATTGAGTAAATTTTGGGTATTGGGTATAAACGTGGGTATTTGTTGAAGCGTAGAAAAGTTTTCGTGGTTCCGGGAGTGCCTAAACGCAATTTATCGCGAAACGTTAACCATTTACGTATCGATAAAAATAAATGAAACAAAGTTTTTTATTATCTCTAAATAATTATATACCAGTGCTTGATGTAAACATTTAATTGGTTGATGCCCGTTTACATTGAACAGCTAATTTTTGGCCGTCGCGATTTACTTAACGTTTACAATTTTAGCAAATCTTGCGTACAATAATAAAAATAAATAGCACTTAATTGACGCGTCAAAGACTTGAAAACACAGGGTGTTATATAAGGTATTAAGAATGGTAACATGACACCCAAATGGTCTCATGAAGCTTAGAGCAGGTGTTCTATCTCTAAATAGTTCATAAGGGGTCTTGTTATGCGGCTTAACTACTAATACCCTATTCTGCACATAACAAGCAATATTAATTGCTTTAGGCTAAAATGTAGTAGGTAACTTGAATTAGCTAACTTGGTTCTAGCAGCCTCAATTTAGTGTCCTATTTCTTTCTCAGCTAACACCATTTTGTTTGAGGAGTTCTAGCTACATAAATTCCCTCTTAATGCCTTTCTTTTCACAAAACTCACTGATAACTCTATTTTTGAACCCTGTTCCATTGTCACATATGATAATCTTTACTTTCTTATTAGCTAGATTTTCTATCTCAGTTATAAAGCTCTTAAGAATGCAACTAGTTTTATCCTTAGTTGCTTGAAAGAAACCCAAGTAAATCTGTTATAATCATCAGTGACAACAAACATTATGTCTTATTCATCAAGTGCTCACAAAAGTTAGACCTAAACAATTCCTTTGCAACATGATTAAAGGCTGAGTAATAGTGTTTGAATCTTGACTTACAAAAGGCGTGGTGTTGCTTTCATTAGGCTAGCACATAAGTTGGTCATTTCAAAACGTATTTTGAAGGTAAACCTCTCACAAGATTTTCATTATCAAGCTTATTATAGTTTAATATATTAATGACATAGCATACTATGCCATAGCATTGATCCATCATGTGTGGCCTTGCAACAAGACAAGTTAAAAATCTCTTTAGGAATAATTATTCTTCATAATACAACACTATACATATTATTCTTTCTTGGAACTTTAAGGTAAACCTAACTTTCATCAGCTAAATTAAAGTCAGGAGTCAGATTAAACATCTAGGTGTCATTAATAAGAACACTGTTCTCTTTTTGTCAAATTTGTGAACACTAAAAAGGGTTATAACTATTCACTCCTTGACAAAGTACACATCCTTAAAATCAAGCTTACCAGTTTTAAGAGTTCCTTTACCAGTAATTTTCCATCCTTTGGTCCTTCCCCATAGGGCTACTTATCCTACATCAATTTCCTTAAAGTCTGAGTGAAGGACATGTTCTCTCTGTCATGTGCTTGAGCATCCTTGACATACATTAGCATGACTTCTTTTATGGGTTGATCCGCACATAAAAATAAGGAATTAGTTTCCTTTAGGGACCCAAGCCATCACTGACTTGGATCTGCCTCGTGCATCAACATAATTATGTTTCTTCAAAGTAATTGATGCACTATTAAGTTTGGTTAGGTCTCAAACCCACTTGGCTGAGGCTTAAAAATACATTACATGATTTGCCACTTACTGCATTGAAATTACTAATGAATTTGGCCTAGCGTATAAAAACTTCCCTTAGGCAGTATTTACGTTGGGCTTAAAATTTTTGAGTTTAATGCTATTTTTATTTGATAGAGCCTCTTTACAGTTGATTGTGCTGATTTAGAAAAATGTGACATTGGTCTAGCACTATAAATTGTAGTTTTGGGATGAGCAGTATTAACATGCCTAACAGTATTAAATGGTCTTAGGCCAGTTTTTATTAAAACTGCTCTTGGAGCCATGTTTCTGTGAGCACTAGGGTGAGCCTTTTTAGCAGAATAATTGTAATTTACCCTTGTATAATTATTCCTAGATTCCACCCTTTTCCTTTTATGGTAATTGCAGTTAGCCTACACATGGTCAAAACTTCCACGGGCAAAACAAGCTTTATTATACATTGATGTGTGCTAAAACACACATCGTTTATACCCCATAAAACACTATTAATCGGACTAAAAATGCTAAAATATGCTTAATTCTATTGCAGTTATGTTTGTTTGGTATTTTTATGTATTGCAGGTAAAAATGATTGAAAATGGAGCAAACACGGGTATTTACGGGTTCGTCACGATCAAGAGTGCCTATTCAAAATCAAGACAAAGTCGTGAAAAATCCCCGAGCATGCCATTGGAAAGAGCACGGAAAAATAAGTCCATCGGTGCCCTCGGATTTTATTGGGCCAACCCGTAACCCGTTTTAATGGGCTAGGCCAACCTATGTTATCTAAAGCCTAAATTCAGCAATGGCTCATTTTCAATATACTTGGTCCAAAACAAAGATACAAATGAGAAGAAACAAGTTAGTTATTAGCCCGCGCGTTGCGGCGGGGACTTACTTTTCATAGCATGGTATGATTATGTAGTCGATAGGTAATATTACTATGTATGACAAAATTCAGCAACTCATTATTCATAGCGGGAGCCACACAAAATTTAGACGACAAAACTACTTGGTATACTTGTATTTCAACGGACTTGGTTACTAATCGAGCATGCGTCAACCACTTATCTATGTAGAACTTTTTGCCCATATTCATGTTGTTAACTTCATCACTTGTATTCCCAAAATCAACTTACTTTCATTAGAAAAAAAAATAACCGTTTCATCATTACAACTATTTTTAGTCATAAGCTACATTATACCTGTTTGAGACTCACCCATGTATAGCTAACTTCAGTACTGCAACATGTTTTAAATTCCACATATTCAGATGGAAATCTTCACTTCTTTCCTAATTAGGCCATATTGCCTGTTGTCCAACTCTATTCATCGGTCTTTAGTAGCTGTCTTCAGCACAAAATATGAATCGCTTTTAGCACAACGTAATCAAAAAAAGCATTCTCTATCTGTTATTAGGATCTATCTCAAGCGCTTTTTTTATGTTTAGTTCCACCATACCCTAAACAATCAGATTCATATAAGCCCGAGTCCTTTAGTAGAGTGTCCTCATATTTTTGCTCCCTGTTTTCAGTGATCGTATCTAAATAATCAGATTAAATAAGCCTGAGTCCTTTGGATAAGCTTGAGTCCTTTAATCTGTTTTTGAGCCCGAGTCCTTTTTAACATTTGTAAATGCTACAATGAATATGCATTTGTGTAAGCTATGGGCATATAGTATGGGTTAACAAAAATGAGTAAAGTAAGAGTAAAATGGACTTGTCGAGGTTTCTTAGGTCGCGTTTTTGTCCACATTGTAACGCTAAACCTATAACAACAGCAGAAGCCAATTGAATACATGTTATAAAATAACCAGTTAACAACAACGTTATTGTAAACTACCTGAGTGAGCTAATGGTCGACCTAAAAATATCAAGCTGTCGTTGATGGTTTCTTTTACTATTCCACTGCATACTTGGAGTATAGGTTATGTTTTTGTCCACATTGTAATACTAAACCTGTAAGAACAACATAAAATATCAGTCGGAAATATCTTATTAAATTACCCATTAACAACAATATTTTTGTAAATTACCTGAGTGGTCCGGTTGCCTTTTTGAACTGTCAGGGTAAGTACACGTGTAAATAAGCGTGCATGTTTGATATAACTAAGAGACATCTTACGAACATTGACATCGAGAGCGGGCCTTTGGGCTTGGGGTATCGCAGGTGTGTCAAGAACACCGCAAAGATACCTCCTACAAAATTACACACAGTAAGATTTGGAGCTTTTGCAAATTCTTGTAGACTACAATTATGGTTAATCTTTTAATATACAAAACTGATATGAATCACATCAAATCAAATCAACCTCAGAAAAAAGGAATGAAATCAAAGGGCCCATTTATATATTAAACAAAAATATAATCAACTTATGAGTTTAAGTTTGCAAAATTGCTCGACTTTAAAAGTTAAAGAGGTACAAAATCAAAGTTGCAAAGTTTAAAGGAACGTGTATGTTGTTATAGTGAAAGAAGAGGAATGAGTATTTTGAACGACAGAGCAAGCAATAACAGGAATTCGTAAATGATAATAAAAAGGAATCCATCCTTCATCGTTGTTTGATATCTTTGTCATATCTGACAACCTCTGTGTCTTCATTGTTAGTATATCACTTCAACGTTCTTTCATCAGTGGTGTGACCCCAAAATATTGTATTTTCGCAAAACAGTCACTAAGATACTTTTCGCGTGATATATATGAGTTCTTTTAACATAATATGTATATTAGTGCGCTGCTAAACATAATGTGCGACCAACCGACTAATAGACAAATATATCAGCAATCTCATTCACGAAACTACTATAAACCTATTTTGGTCAGCGAAAGAAAAGCGACTCTTACGGCTAAACTATATGTATCGATTTATTTTCCATCACTAATATTTTTTTGGCTACAGGCTTACAATGACCATTTAGAATATTATATGATTTTTTATAGCTAAACATAACCGTAAGAGAAGAGATTGTAGTGCTAGTCGTAACAACTCAAAAAGAATGAGTACCTCCTCAATAGCATTAAAAAGATGGCTACTCGAGTTTTGTAACGGTCGCTGATATGCATCACCGCCCATCAGTGGCATTCCCAATATCCAAAAAGAAAAAAACATTATAAAAACCAATAAAATTTACAAAAGAAATATATCAAGATTCAATCTTTATTACCAAATCTAAAAATTAAGAAAGAATAAATAAGGGGGTATTGTTTGTTTTCACTTACTTGGTCATAAAAGAAATAACCATCGGCGCTGCAAACAACAAATCATCCTCTAATTAAAAAGCTGCAAACAATTAAAAACAAAAACGTTAATCAATGGTCTTACCAATAAACTTGCATCAATTCAATTAAAGAAAAAAAACCTAAATTGTTTTGCATAAAAACGGAAATCCCAAGATATTCATAACCACTTTTTCCCGAAAATCAAAATGTAATCTTATCAAACCACGTACTAAACCCGCAAAATAGATTTAGGTAAAAAAAGAAGTTACTTGTGAAGCCATTAAACCAACTGGATTATGATTTAAGTAGACTAAAAAGATGGATTCTTAAGGAAACTGTGTATGTGAGGTATGATGGGTATGATTTACCTACAGTGGAAGGAGAATCGAGTTAATCTGGAAGAAAATTCGAGAGAGACAAATATGTACTATACTCAAGTTTATCTGTTGTGGATGAAGAATCGAGAAAGGGAAAGTATGTATATGAATGAGGTTACTGAGATGGGCGAGATGTGCCAAAATTTATGGGCTAATTGTTTGGGCTATCACTGTTTGACTGTAGATGTATTGTTTTACTGTACCACGACTTTTAGTATATACTCTAATTGAGAAGAGGGAATGAAGAGCACGTGCCTAGGAATTAATTCCAAATGCATCACGTGAGGTTCCACTATATATGAGAGGGCGAGTAGTGTTTGGCCACATGGCGGGAAGCTATTGGTGGATCTAAGAATTCTTAGCTGTAAGATTGCGTTTTTCCCAAGCAAAAATGATTTGGCATTAAAGAAATGATTCATATAAATATGGGGGTGGAATTTGGCGTAGGACATCTTCATGAGATGTTTTGCTTTTCATTTCGACTTCTTTTTGTTGACTTGTTTTTCTTTTCATCAAAGTAGTAGTAGACTAGATAGAAATTAGCTTATCTAGTTGTAGATTTTGAGCTTAATGAATTCAGCTTATTTAGCTTTTGTAAAACTGCTTATTTGGCTTATTGGGTAATGAGAAATGGAGTTTGGTTAAGTGCTTTTTGTTGTGGCTTATTTTCTAGTCTTTCTTCTTTTCATCTTACATCGCTTAAAACCACTTTTCTTAGCTTAATTTTTATAGCTTATTTTTGGTTTGAATAAGCTTATCATGGCTTATCTCAAACAGAATCTGCTTATAAGCCTCGACTTATTTCATTTCTTTTCTTTCTATCTTTTAAATCTAGTTTCTATTTAGCTTATTTGTTTTCAAAACCAATTTGCTTATTCCTAACACTAGCTCGAATTGAACGCAGTAGCAAGGATATAAGGGATCTTTTATATCTTATCTTTGACTTGTTCCTTTCTTTCTTAGTTATTCGTAGATTAGTTTTTAGATAACAAAAGTAGAATTGTTTTTTCCTTTGTCTAGTTTTTTTTATATTTTGCTTATTTCAAACTTTGAATTGTTCCAGCTTATTTCGAGCTTATTTGTAAATAGTTTATTAGTTTTTTTTAATGAGAAATGAAGATTCGTGGTAATGATACTTAATGCTTATTATTGTGATTTTTTTCTTTTCTTCTTTTCTTTCTTTTCTTTAGCTTATTTCACACAAGCTCTTGTGAGGTTATTGTCTCCATAACTTATTTCCACAATCTAGTAAGCTCTCTTGTGGCTTATTAGATATAGTTCAAAAGGGGGGGGGCTTTTATTTTTTTTCTTTGTACGTAAATGATGCATTGCTTATTGGATTTTCCTTTTCCTCTCTTAGTTTTGGTTCGAAAAAGCTTATATAGCTTATTTGTGATTTATTTTTCCAGCTTATTACCAAACATCGAATAAGCCTCTCTAATAGCTTATTCGGTCTAGTTGTAAGCTCATAAATCAACATAAGCTTCAGCTTATTTAATCTTTTCTTTTTTCTTATTTGGTCTTTCTTTTTTGATTGCTTATAGCTTATTAGCTCGATTCGATTATTACGAAAAGGTGGCCACGAGTATTTTTATACTAGGCTTATTTCAATAAGCCTAGTACTACTCTTAAAGATCGAGAGTTTTTATTGTTTAAGTTTCTTTAAAATCTACAAATTCTTAAATCTTTGTCACATCTTATTTTGTGCTAGTCATATTGATGTAACAGAAACTTGTGTTCTATTCTCTTCGTTTCATAATATTTGTAATAGAATTCTTACCTCTTTGATTTGGGCTTTGGCCCATTCGGTTCAACAGAAACAGTTTAATTCAATTCCATATAATTGTTTTTAACACCTTATTTGTTTTGTGTTTTGACGAAATTGTTTCAACTCATTGGCGTGGAGCTTAAGGGTTTGATAAGCTAGAACGAATTTGACTATTTGCTTTAGCTTATTAAACCAGGTGGTTATTCGTTCTCTTGTAGTTCTTCAACTCGGTTTAATTTTCTATCCTTTTTCAATACATTAGAGTAGATTAAATAGTTTATCATGTTTAGAATTGCTTATTTTATTATTATGCTTAGTGAGTAGTTCATTAGTGCTTGCTAAGTGATTAATGGATTGGAAATTAAGTGTGGATTGTAAAAAGGTTTGTTAATTAATAATCTTCGATTATTTAGATTTTAGTTTGAATGTTTTGAAGGGCAAAATCTAGAAAAATAGTCAAACAACACATCTAGTAATTAATATCTTTTTAAGAGATTTTTGTCAAAATAAACCAACGTTGTGAGATAATTATCTTTTCTAAGGAAGTTAATTCGTTAAGTAAAGCCTTAATTCACACTTAAAGAACTTTCCACGTCACTTAGTAAGCATATCTTTTTATATAGTTCTTTTCATTTAATTGTTTAGCTTATTTGTTATTTAGTATAATCTAGTTTAGTAGTTTTTAAAAATTAGTGTTAAATCAAAAATAAAAAATCAAAATTAAAAGATATTCAAGCATTAAATTGGAAGCATTTTCATGAATTTCAAATTCATCTCTCATTGGGACACGACATCCAGAGGATAGATAATTACTTCTCTCCTATAAAGTAGTTTTTTCCGACGTGGTTAACTCTATTTATAACTCGACTAGTCGTTTACGACGAATCAGTTTTTGGCGCCTACCGGGGAGAGTTGTACGATTTTTTCTCGTTGTGTTTCGAAGTGAATGCCTTAAAGATCCTTTCTCTTGAGAAAGTTTATTTTCGTAATTAAAAAAAAAGAATTTAACTTAATTATAAAATAAAAATCCAAAAATATTTTCTATTTTATTTTCTTTTATATAAAAATTTTAATAAATACCAAAAAAAATATTTTTATTTTATTTTATTCTATTTTCTATATAAAAATCAAAAAAATATTTTCCATTTCTATTTTATTTTTTTATTTTATATATATATTAAAAATAAAAATAAAAATAAAAATGATGATAATAAAGATTTACAAAGAAATTCTAAAAATTATGAAAAACCAAATTCCTCTGTTTTACTTCTTGTGCATGAACACGCAATTTTTTTCGAGCCAAATCAAGTTACATTTTTCCAATCCCGAGAAAAGTTTACAATTTCGTCAAGTAAAAGAATCGGTACGTTTATTTTTCATGATCATATACAAGGAGAGGACGAGAACGCTGAAGACGTCTAAATGGCCGATCATTTGAGATCGATGGAAGAGCTACTTAGAATACCTATCGTAGGTATTGAGAATGCTATCGTTGTTCTTGCAGTTCTAGCAGATGAATTTGAATTGAAACCCGAGTTACTTGATTTTATAAGTAACAATTCTTTCTTTGGTCTTGACAATGATGATCCTCATTCACACATCAAGAGATTTTACCAAATAACCCGATTCTTAGGACTAAACCAAGTGCAGATGATGTGGTGAAGTTGATTTATTCTCGTTTTACACTAAAAGGAGTAGCCAAGACATGGCTTGAGAATGAACCTCCTAATTCTATCACAACTTGGGATGATTTAGTATCAAAGTTCTTGAATCGATTTTATCCTTATTCTAAAACAAGAGAGCTTAGAAAAGAAATCACGAACTTTCAACAAGTTTTCGGTAATACTTTTATCGAAGCTTGGGAGAGATTCAAGGATTTATTAAGGAAATGTCCTCATCAGGGATTTTCACTCCTTCACAAATAGATTTTTTCGATAACGGGTTTGTCAATCTGATCAGATTCTATAAATACCGGACGAGGTGGAAATTCTGATGATGAGGAAAAACAAATACTCAAGAAGCTTTAACCATTATTGAGAATAAAGCCAAGGTTCGAACTTGTAGAAATAAACCTCAAGTTTCGAGTAGTGGTGGTAGTTCAATTTAAAATGATGCCATCACCGCTCTTACTAAACAAGTCGAAGCTCTTATGCATCATATTTCTAGCATGCAAGAAGCTTATAACCGAAACTAAGAAGCCTCCATTCAATCAATGCAAAATCAAATGGGTCAAATGGCTGAAGCTTTTCAAGAGAGTCCATTAGGTATGCTACCGAGCAACACCGTGACAGACCCACTTGCTGAGATTAATGTGATTACTAGTATGGATGGCTTGACATTAGATGGATCTTTTACTCATTCTAATCTTCTAGTTTGTCAAGAAAAGGAACAAGAACCGAAGACCATATGGTGGAAATTGCTAGCTCTAAGAGCACACCACTTGTCCCACCTCCGAAAACTCCACCATTGTCTACACCAAAATTAAAGGAAAACCTCAAACCTAATCCTCATCAGCCATCGATTCCATATCCATCTCGGCTTAAAGAAGAAAATTTTCAAGCTTTGAAGAATCCTACAGGACGTGCCGAGCATTTCGTTTATAGAATTGATATTGTTGATTCTTTGTGCGATAAATTTCCTATTGAAAACAATTCTTTGAGTGGAAATCCTACTCCCTCTTCTGATTTTGTGGTCGAGTCTCTCTCCCCACTTCCTATTCCCTACGAGGATAGTGACTCTCTAGTGGAGGAGACCGACACCCTTCTTTCTCATTTTGATGATTCTCCGCCTGAGTATGAGACTTTTAGCTTTGATATTGAAGAGAAGAGTAGTGGCAGTACCACTACTCATTCTGATTATTCTCTTCCGGATTATGAAGCTTTCTATTTTGATGACGATCATATTAAAGAGAAGAGTAGTGGCAGTACCACTACTCATTCTGATTTTTCTCATCCTAAATATAATTCGTTTATCTTTGATCTCTCGATTGATCCACTTCCTCCTGCCAATAAGAGTGACTTGTATCATGAGGAGTTCGCCGATGAACTCGCTCACATCATATCTCCACCGGAGTATGATTATTTTTATTTTGATCTGGAGACTGATCCGGGAGAGTTTACTAGTGTTGTGTAGAAAAATATATTTGATTTATCATCGACTAAGGATTCTACAAGTATTGAGCTTAATGGTTTTCCTCTCCTCTTATCCGATTGTGACTCCTCTCTTTCTAAGAAATTTTCCGAAATTGATCTTCTAGTCTCATTTCCCTCAGGAAATGAAGACATCGTTTTCGATCCCGGTATAATCATTGAAGGAGTCCAATTCCATAGATTTCAAATTCCATTGAAAATTTTTTCTACTATCTCATTCGAGAGTTATCCTATTTTCTTCATTGAGCACCCTGAGATTGATACTTAGACTTCATTTCCTTCTGGAAATGAGGACAAAGTTTTTAATCCCGAGATACTCATTTCCAAAAGATTTCACTCTTGACATTCTATGGGACTATCTTATCGGGATTCTAAAGCTTTCAAAATCAATAAAAAATTTAAAAGCCCGATGGAGATTTTTCCCTTCTTCTTCTACCTCTATTATGGAGGGGACATCTCTTCTCTAGATGTCCCGTATCTCCATTTGTCCCCCAATGACAACTAAATTCGGGGGCGAGTCAAGCTTGAGACTCGTTAATAAATAAGCGCTTTTCGGGAGGCAACCCGTGTCTGTTCTTCTTTCTATTTTCTTAAGAAATAAGTGTGTGATTATATAGCCCTAGTGTGGGGGCGAGTTTCTTTCTTTGGTTTGTGTGTTGTTTTTGCTTTTCAGGATTCCATAAAATCTGAAGACACGTGCATTGTTTTCATATTCTCCCAACAACTCCGGTCTCAGATCTTCATCATTTCTATATCCTTGGAATCCTCAATCCTAATCATATGTGCATATTTGTTTCCTTTTTCACACTTGGAATTTCAAGCATTTGCCTTTTCCGTCCTTAAGTGTAGGGGTAATACCCGACATTTTTGAACATTGAGGCCAATGTTCGGTTCTAAGTGTAGGGGGGATTTCTATCGAAATATGATATTACCTATTGCCTGTCTGTGTCCCACGCAACCCCGTTTTGACCAAAATTTTGTTTTATTTATGTGTAAATGTATGTATATATATATATATATATATATATATATATATACACACATAAAAATAATAATAATATAATAATATATTAATAAAATGGTTTTGATTGGTGCCGCTGATTGGACCTTGTCCCTTTAAGCTTGAAACAAAACGAGATCCTGACTTGACCAGAGTGTTGATCTGGCTATTCCCTTAACTTTTTAGGCTAAGCTTCTACAAGTTGTGCAAAAGATAAATGCTAAACAAGGATTAGTTGGATATCTTAAGAGCTCATATATGTAATTTGTGGCTTTTCCTCCCAGAAGCTTCTAACCGGACTAATAAGTGCTCTTTTTCAAATTCAAAATTAGAAATAATTCAGTGTTTAATCACCCTTAAAAGTCCATTTAAAATCAACATTTTTAGACAATAAAAGCTTTATTGATGTAAGTCAACTATATTGATAAATTTAGTCTTAGTTCAAATTTATACTTAAATTTTCTAAAAAGAAATTTTTTCTATATTCCGTGATAAAGTATAAAGTATGATAAGTGTTGCAAAAAAATTATGTATGATGAATAATAATAATAATAATAATACCTTGTCAGATTACTAGATTATGGTCGGCTTGCATACCGATGTGACAGTCTTCATATAAGGCAAGGTCCGAAGCCGAAATAAGACTTTGGACCATGGGTGACTCGCATATCGATGTGGCAATCGTTTAAAGGGCGGAGGTTTTATAAGATATAATAATACCTGCGCTTAATGCATCCCGTATTAAATACTTATGCCACATACTTTGTTATTCTCTTAATGCGCCCCCGCGTGGAGTTGTAGTGTGAACATACTGAATGTACCAAATACTCTGTGTGTCTAATAATGAAATATCACAGTCGTGAGACACAAGTCTTCTCTCTCCTGTCCTTATCAATAAACACTCGTGCGCTCTCCATCAACGTCCTTCGTCCTCGCTTCTACCAGCTTGCCACTCCGGTTTTCTAAAATAAAGTCCTTAGTTTAAACCGGGTACAAGCCTAAGAGTTTTTGGTACCAAAGGTCCATGAGTTTTGATACTATTCTCTGTGGGGTGTCAAAAGCCTGGTCACCTAAGCCGGTTTCGGCTGGGATGTGCCCTCGTAGAAGAAAGTCGCTACATGGAATGATCTTCGCCTTCAAAATCATATTCTTGGGTTGGAACGTTTTACATTTAGAAGGACTAAACTTTCTTTAAAAGTCGATTGGCGTGGTTCAAATTCGTAAGATACCCCATCAATAAGCAATTCACAATACTCCCCACAGATAGAGATAATATCCGAGAGACGTGAAAAGTTTTTCTACGCTTTAGGCTTACTACCCAAATTGCATCTCTATGAGTAGTGTTAGCATTTTATACGTACTTTTGCACAACGTTAATAATTATACAAGCTTAGTTTGGGAGTAGTAAAAAGAGGATGACAATTATTATCTCCTGGAGGAACCCAGTTTGTGTGCTTCCCGTTCTTAAGCTTTGTATATACGTTGAAAATAAAAGTGCATAAGCATGGCGCGGTCATACAAATAAATTTTTATCTATCAAGGAATAAGGAGTCAAAATGGGGCGCTTTGAAATATGATGATTGTGACCCTTTTATTTAACCTTTTCTGTTCTTGTTTGATTGTGCAGGGGATCATGAAATTTAAGGGGTGGTTTAATTATGGTATTTTCGGGCTTGATTTTTATTAACATTGAGTGTGGGCCTCAGCAATTCGCTTTGTGTGGGGGAATCTCACTGTGGCTGAAAAACCACACATCGGTTTTTACCCCGTAAAACAATATTTATAGCAAACTAAAATGCTTAATAGATTGCTTATTATATTGGTGCAAATATGTATTGTTTGGTCTTTTTATGATCTTGCAGGTATACAAAATCATGTTTGAAAACGTGAGCTAAACAGGTATTTACGGGTTCGTCGCAGATCAAGAGTGGACCTCATTATTAAAAACTCAAGACAATTGTCGTGAAAAACATCTGTAAATCCTTCCTAGAGCATGCCATTGGAAAGAGCACGGAAAAAACGAGTTCATCGGTGCCTTCGGATTTTATTGGGCCAGCCCGTAACCCATTTTAATGGGCCGGGCCAGCCTATTTTATCTAAAGCCCAAATTCAGCAATGACCCCAGCTTTCAATTTACCTGGTCCAAGAAACATAAGGATACAAATGAGAAGAAATTGATAAGAGGGAATGAAGAGCACGTACCTAGGAATTAATTCCAAATGCATCACATGAGGTTCCACTATATATGAGAGGGCGAGTAGTATTTGGCCACGTGGCGGGAAGCTATTGGTGGATCTAAGAATTCTTAGCTGTAAGATTGCGTTTTTCCCAACGCAAATAATTGATTTGCATTAAGAAATGATTATCTCTTATAAATTGGGGGTGGAATTTGACGTAGGACTCTTCTCCAGCTGTTTTGCATTTTCAATGACTTGCTTTTTGTTGACTTGTGTTTTCTTTTTCATGAAAGTAGTAGTAGACTAGATAGAAATTAGCTTATCTAGTTGTAGATTTTGAGCTTATTGAATTCAGCTTATTTAGCTTTTGTAAAACTGCTTATTTAGCTTGTTGGGTAATGAGAAATGGGGGAGGTTTGGTTAGAGTGCTGTTTGTTGTGGCTTTATTTTCTAGTCCGTCCTTCTCTTTGTGCGTCTTACATCACTTAAAGACCTCTTTTCTTAGCTTATATCTTTATAGCTGTATTTTCGGTTGGGAATAAGCTTATTGTGGCTTATCTCAGAAACAGAATATGCTTTAGAAGCCTCGGTCTGTTATTGTCATTTACTTTTCTTTCTATATGTTAAATTATAAGTTTCTATTTGCTTATTTGTTTTTCATAAACGATTTGCTTATTCCGAAAACTAGCTCGGATTGAACTGTAACCAGCAAAGGATAGAAGAGATCTTTTATATCTTATCTTTGACTTGTTCCTTTCTTTCTTAGTTATTCGTAGATTAGTTTTTAGATAACAAAAGTAGAATAGTTTTTTCCTTTGTCTATTTTTTTTATATTCTGCTTATTTCAAACTTTGAATTGTTCTAGCTTATTTCGAGCTTATTTGTAAACAGCTTATTAGTTTTTTTTAATGAGAAATGAGATTCGTGGTAATGATACTTAATGCTTATTATTGTGGTTTTTTTCTTTTTTTCTTTTCTTTCTTTTCTTTAGCTTATTTCGCATAAGCTCTTGTGAGGTTATTGTCTCCATAGCTTATTTCCACAATCTAGTAAGCTCTCTTGTGGCTTATTAGATCTAGTTCTAAGCTTATAGTACCTAAATGAGCCTTGGCTTATTAGATTTTCCTTTTCTTCTCTTAGTTTTGGTTCGAGTAAGCTTATGATAGCTTATTTGTGATTTATGTACTAGCTTATTATAGACATCGGAATATGCCTTCTATAGCTTATGCGGTCTAGTTGTAAGCTCATAAATCAACATAAGCTTCGGCTTATTTAATCTTTTCCTTTCTCTTATTTGGTCTTTCTTTTTAGATTACTTATAGCTTATTAGCTCGATTCTATTATTATGAAAAGGTATCCACGAGTATTTTGATACTCGGCTTGTTGGTCAATATGCCTTTGTACTAATCTTAAAAGATCGAGTGTATGATTGGTTTAATATAAAAATTATCTTAAAACGCGTATCTAACCATTCTTAAATCTTTTTCTCATCCTATTTTGTGCTATTCATATTGATGTAACAGAAACTTGTGTTCTATTCTCTTTGTTTCATAATATTTGTAATATAATTCTTACCTCTTTGATTTGGGCTTTGGCCCTATTCGCGCTTCAACCAGAAAAGAGATTAGATTTAGTAAAAAGAACACTGTTCTTTTTGTCACACATCTGTGAAACACTAAAAAGGTTAAACTGTAACTCCTTGACAAAGTACACATCCTCAAAATCAAGCTTACCAGTTTTAAGAGTTCCTTTACCAGTAATTTTCCCTCCTTTGGCTCCTCCCCCAAAGGTAACATATCCTCCATCAAATTCCTTAAAGTCTGAGAGATAGGACATGTTCCCTGTCATGTGCCTTGAGCATCCACTGTCAACATAGCCTTGATCTTCTTTTTGTGGATGACCCTGCACATAAAAATAAGGAAATTAGTTTCCTTTGGGGACCCAAGCCATCACTGACTTGGATCTGCCTCGTGCATCAACATAATTATGTCTCTTGAAAGTAATTGATGCACTGTTAAGTTTGGTAGGTCTCCAAACCCAACATGCTAAGGCCTTAACAGCATTAACCTGATTTGCCCTAACAGCATTAACTACTGCTGAATTTAGCCTAGCAGTATTAACTGCTTTTGGCCTAGCAGTATAAAAACTTCCCTTAGCAGTATTAACTTTTTGGCTAAAATTTTTGTTAGTTAATGCTATTTTTATTTGATAGGGCCTCTTTACAGTTGATTGTGCTGATTTAGAAACACATGACATTGGTCTAGCACTATAAACTGTAGTTTTGGGATGAGCAGTATTAACTGGCCTAGCAGTATTAAGTGGTTTTAGGCCAGTTTTCATTAAAACTGCTCTCGGAACTATGTTCCTGTAAGCACTGAGGTGAGCCTTTTTATTGTAATTATTGACCCCTTGTATAATTATTCTCAGATACCATCCTTTCCCTTTGATGGTATTTGCAGTTAGCCTGCACATGGTCAAAACTTCCACAGACAAAACAAGCTTTATTGTACATCACAAAGTCACTTCCTAGTTGTTGGGACTTTTGATTATTCCAGTTTCTTTGATTTCCCCTAGGATTTTATGACCTGTACAATTCAGCATACTTAACTGGTTTCCTAACTCGTTTTTCTTATTGTTGAGGTCTAATAAAATTTATTTTAACAACAGTAGAAAAAACAGTTTTCTTCTCTAACTTATCATTTGACAGCAACTCCTCAACCAATGAGGCATCAGGAGATTCCCTAACCTCATTAGAAGTATCTTCACTAATACTCTTACTAGTCTTAGGTCCATATCCTTCAAACTCAGGCTGTTGGAACTCCTCTAAACCAGAGTTAGACAATCAAGGTTAGGGGGTGAAAATAATCACTGTAGAGGAGGTGGGAACAACATTATAGCTTACAAACCCTAAACACTTATACCTTTATCAGGTATCCTGACTCCCTATTAATTTGTTTTAGATTCTCCCTTCGTTCCTCCCCCTTAGAAGCATTATCAAAATTTTCAAACTTAATAGTTGATTGCTTTCTTTTTCTGCTAAGCTTTTCTAACTCACTTTTAAGCACACTAATTTCTGAGTCTTTATATGAGATATCTCTTTTTAGAACAGCAAGTTGCTCATAAAATAGAACCTCATTCTTTTTGTAAAAGACAAGTTGTTCTTCTACAGATGCTAACCCTCTTTTATAAGTAGCTAGATTGAACTCAAATTTGTTAAACTCTATTCTTAAATCATCAAGTTGAGTTTTAAGAGTTTCAAAGCTTTTTAGACAGGTTTTTGAACAAGTTTTATCATTATGTACCTCAGAGTCTGAAAAAGCCATAAGAGCCATGTCTGTAGGGACTTCTTCATCTGCCATAAAGCTCCAGTCAAAACCAGCTCCATCAATAGCCAACATGGCTTTGGAAGAAATTTCTTCCACATTTATAGTCCTTCTAGAGCTGTCTTGATTCCTGCTCCTGTTATCTTGATTCCTAGGTCCTCTGCATTCCCTTGCAAAGTGTCCCAACTTGTGACAGTTGAAACACTCTACCTTTGACTTGTCATATCCAGCTGTGTCACTCTCATTGATTTAATCCTTCTACCAGTTAACAGAAAAACTTTCTTGTCACACATGCTTAGCAATGCTAACAGCCCACTTCAAATCCATCTCTTCTAAGTCATCTTTATGGATTTGTTCAAGATCCTCATGTACAAGTTGAGACCCATTTGGTTGACTGGCCAAAAATGCATAAACAGTGTCATCACTTAAGTTAGCAGTACTAACTTGAGTACTAGCAGTGCTAACTTGAGTATTAGTAGTACTAACTCCATAAGCAGTATTAACTTCATTAGTACTGCTAGTAGATGACATAAAAGCCAAGTTCTGAGAACTTGAGCTTGAGCTAGAGCTTGCAGTTCCTTTAACCTCTTATTCAACAATCTTGAAATTGTTGTAAAATAATACATTAAATCTAATTGTGTCCTAGATCAGGGGGGTTTATCCTCCCAGACCACAACATGAGTATTCCACTCAGAAGGCAGACTTCTTAAAAATTTCAAATTAAGATCTTCTTGTGAAATATTTTCACCAAGGATAGCCAACTGACTTACAATCTTCTGAAGCCTGTTAAAAATATAATCAAGAGACTCTATGCTTGGAGCACTAAAGTTCTCATACATTTGCTTCAGAAGAGTCTTCTGAGTCTTCTTTGTGGCATCATTACCACCAAATCTTGTTTGTATAGCAGCAAACAAAGTCTTGGCATCCTTGTACTGATTAAATGTCAGTAGATGTTCATTTGGAAGTGCTATAAGTAACATACTTCTTGCCTTCATATCATTCTTCTTTTGAGTCTTTTCATCAGCAGTTATAGGACCTAGTATTAATGTAGTTGAGGAACC
This sequence comes from Tanacetum coccineum, assembly GCA_026074375.1. NCBI lineage: Eukaryota > Viridiplantae > Streptophyta > Magnoliopsida > Asterales > Asteraceae > Tanacetum > Tanacetum coccineum. The sequence continues at coordinate 24,197 of BQNB010055357.1, forward strand.
ATCAACATTTGTTGTTGTTTGAGCTGCTGGTTTGAATGAGTTTCCATTCTCTATGACATCCCATAGAGCATAGTCTTGTACTTGAAAGTATTGCTCAATTCTTAGCTTCCACATATCATATTCACCCTGTTTGAGAAGGGGTAACTTTGCAGTAGTATTGGTTTGGGCAGTTTCTAGATCCATCTCTTCCTTGTGAGTAAAGAGATCTTCTTGTTAGTTTCTTCTAGATCAAAGTTTCAGAACACAAGCTCTGATACCACTTGTTGATCCCAAACTATGATTGATTCTTTAGCTTGTAAAGAGTATGTTACCTTGGATAAATCCAAAATAACAATGGTAGAAACTTTGTGTGTATATTAAAGAGTATGCGGAATCTACTCTTTAATACTTAGAAGAACTATGAATGTAACAGTAAATATGATTGAACAAAGATGTAACAAAAAGCTTCAATATTATTAAGATCAATAATACGAGTACTCTGTCTAGTACTAGGGTTTACAACCTTGAAGCTATTACTATTGTGCATACAACTCTATAACCTAGGATCTCCTTTTATACACCAAGGAGTCCTTTACAAGATAACTACAGATCTTCTATAATTCTAATCTTATATGCATATCTTTCTAACTAAATAGAATATACACTGAATAAGTCAATACTTATCACTTCATACGTCTTCATCCCTTTAGCACTCTTAAGTCTTTATGCAGCAATCTTAACTCCTTCAGCAGTGTATAAGTTAGTACTAGGCAAGTACTAACTTTCTCTAGCAGTACTAACTATTAGTACTGACATTTTGTAATCCTTGAGCATACTAAGTCTTTGGCTTGCAGTACTAAGTGTTTGTTTTAATTCCAATAACAAATTCCTTTGAAGTACGAGCAGGTGGACAATATTTGCTTAGAAACTTAGTCTTCAGATCTTCTTAGGCTGTAATCAAACCAGTTGGTTTGTTTCTTAGCCATCGACTTGCGGCTCCGGTAAGGGACTTGGGGAAGGCTCTAAGCATCACTTGGTCTATAGTAATATTAAGAATGTGGAATAAATCCACAATTTCAAGAAATTTCTCAATGTATTCGTTTGCATCTTCATGATCCAAACCACTAAAGGTGTTGGTACGTAGTTCCTTGAGAAATTAGCCCTTTAGTTCAAAGTTTTGCCTATCTTCAGTTTTGGGCCTAACAACCTCTGATCCATAGTCAGCTCAGGTCTTGCTCATGTATTGTTCCATAGTTTCTGCCATTGTTTCCACTTTTTTTTCCTCCGAGTTTTCTTGGTCAGAAAATAAATTAAAATCAGGCGATCTCAACTCGTCAAGACTTGATGTCTTGAAGTGTCTCCTAGATTATCGAACTTCTCATCTGGATCTTGAGAGAGTGTGAATATTCTTTTGTTGGAAAACGTCCTTGTCATGCAGCTACCTCGTTATTACATGAACTCACGAATTCGATTGCAAGACAATAAATTAGTCAACGAATTAACAATTCACAGTTGCAATAAAATGCTTTCATCTGAGTCTAAAGTGTTCAATGTTGTGTTATTTACTATGGTTAAAATATACATGCTAAACTTACCACATTTTAAGTAGGATTTGACGACTTTATGAATATCCATCGGAAACTCATAAGTACTCCAAGGTTATAAGCAAGTCTTGGATGTCTTTTTAAAAAACCTCATACCAAAAACCCTTATAACTTATATAAGCTTCTCCTAATAACCTAATTTCAACACCATCTCCTAAATAGTGGGAAATTGATCCTTGCCTAAATTTGGCACCTCCACGGATCGATGGATCCTTCGTCTTAGATTCATCTTCGGTTTAGGTAAATCCGCCCTATGGCATTAGATTTAAAACATCTTCTTTTTGTAATACTTACTAATAAGTACAACATACATGTAGAACTAACCTTTATAATCACATATTTCTACAAAAAAAGAAACATTTCACAAGATCATTGAGGTAAGTAACCTTAATTGAATCTCTTGCTTAAAATACATGCAAAGGTGCATTCTTTGAACACTCTCAACATAGTACATTACGCATTGTCATCCTTACTATATTCCTAGGTTCTATATGATTCATTATCTCTTAAAATTATCGATCGTGTCGTTGTGTGGTGTTTATTTATGACAGTTCAAGTTTTAAATTTATATTTTGCCGACTTAACCAAAAACAACACTTTAACGGGCAGTGTACCTGGTCGGTGGTAGATTCGTGGTAAGTAGGGTGTCGAACACTTGAAGCGAGGTTAAATCTCTTAATTTATTTATATTTTGGTTATCTAATCTAAGTTAATTCTAATCTAAGTCAAACCTATGCTAATCCTATGTTAGTCTAATCCCTAATTCTAGAACAGGTAAAAGGGGTTTCAGCTGAGAGACTGGCATGGTTTGGTCGTGACACAATCAATTCAAGGACACTTTAACCCACGCAAGCTAATTAACAGAAGATAAAATAGCGGTCGAGCCTATGATAGAAAACTTTCTATATAACCATATATTAATCCGATTAGAATGGAGTTTGGTTATTAATGCAATGATTTTCCCTTTTTTTTTGGAGGTGGCATCAACATTCTAAGACTGAGCGGGACTTCTTCCTAAGACATAGACACATTAATTCTGTCACAATTAAAGCATCCGCATAAAGCCAGCACTAATTTGCTGATTATATAATCTATCTTAGTGAATAAAGCAATGGTGATCTGTGAAACCCTAGCGTATAGAGACTTTTACCCACTTACCGCTTACGAACAATTTATTACACTAGTAGTCTACTTGCCAACTATCCAATGGAATCGGTACGTTATTTGTTGAATTATCTAGGTTCACCTTCTAGTTCAACACTTCAAAAAACCATTGCAATATTCTAATAACTAGTTAGCCGAAGCGTATCCAAGACACAGATTTAGCAGGACAATATTTGTGATCCTATGATTCTAGATGTATAAATCACTATATGGAGAGCTATCCCAGACTCTAGATTACTTGGTCTGTATCACTAGATCCAGTTGAATGATAGGTCGCATACAAAAGCACGTAAACAAGTATAAATTGATAAACATAAACAAGCATAACGATAAATCAAGAAATCGAGATAAAAATACCAAACATTCAGATCTTCATAATAATGGCTAATACCCGAAGGGTAGTACCCTACAAACGTCATAATAATTCCAGAGCAATTATTAGCCAAGAAAAACAACCGAGTTAAACGAATGATTACCAAAAACGAACGATTACAAAAGTATATGGAGATTACACTTTGTCTTCTATGGATTGGAAATGCGTTGCAAGACCTCTTGCTGACCTTTTTCTCCTTCCTTGAAAAAAATGGAATTTTATGGTTTAGGTATCGAGAATATGATTTAGCACACTTAAAAATCGTTTTTGAGTTTTGTATTTATAGGGTCTGGAAGTCGGTTCGATACGGCGTATCCAAGGGATTGGATACGGCGTATTGGGGGGTTTCTTGGAGTAGGGACCACGTTTGATATCTTCCAGAATATTCACATACTATATCTTGAATACGACGTATTGACATCTTCTGGATATGACGTATTGATCTTCTTTCCTTTATGGTCTTTGGTGAGTGCAGGCACGAATACGCCGTATCTTACTTAATGGATACGGCGTATTGGTCTTCAGAATAGTAATCTTCAAAATATCTTCATTTAAGCTCCAGAATGCGCGCCTTTTGCTAATATTCACCAACTACTCCATAATTACTGTAATTATCAAATATAAATGATTAAGTAACAATTCTTTGCAATAATTATATAAAATGGGTTAAATACATAGGATAAATGATGCTATAAAATAGACGTTATTTAATGTCATCAATTACAACAACTTGCTTTCTCTCTCATTCAACCGTAGAATTCAACGGCCACATCTTGATAACGGCTATATGTGAACCTGAATTAAAGCCTGTTACTTGAGGCCATATAAGGGCCTGAGTCTAAACTACTACAACTGATAAACTTTTGCTACACACAATCATTATGGCAGATTCTTAGGATATTAATTAAGTCTAACATAGAAAGACTACTGAAGAAACTATATGCACTAGAAATTCAATTTGACCTAGAACCGTTGACTTGCTCCCAAGAGTGAAGTGGTATGTGGGTATAACCCTAAAATGGTGTGTTTAGCCTTAATTGCGCACCTCTAGTGATCGTCTCATATACCAATCTCTAATGATGCATGCTTAGATAAACTGCATGCTATATTTATATATCTTATGCATCTAGGTATATATTTTCTCACACTAGAATATTTTTCTTCGCGTCTGTATCACAAATCTAAAAAGTCAAAAGAGTCAAAAAATGGTCTTAAATCTCTTAGAGTCTTCACTCACACACTCTTTTGATCATCATCTTGCTTTCTTCTAAATCATCCACTCTTTCGTTAAGAAAGGGTTAGATACAAATCTGATGCGTATTTTATTTTAAAATATATTTTATTCAAATTTTAAATTTATAAAACTCGTTCTACCTTTACAAACACACTAACGGGCAGAGAACCCGGTTGTGAGTAGTGTAGAGATGGTAAATCCGAAGTCGTCCCAAGAGCTAAGTGTTAATTAGTTTTAATTTGAAAGTGTCACGTTTTTAAAGTAGTTTTAGGATTGATTTTGAGATTAACAAAAAAGTAAATATGCTGAAATTAAACGAGATAGAAGTAATCAGAGAGAAAGGCGTACTAGCCTAGCCATTACCTTACTACCGTTATAACTATGTTTTCCTGTGCAATATTACATCATGGTCTCATTAGTGGTTTCTAAAGTCAACAGACCTAAATAGATATCTTTAGTCTGCCCTATAATTCCTGCGATCCCGAATCCATGAAAGTTACGAAGGTAGGGAAACTAGGTCATAGTGATTAATCCCAACTATCCTAAGAACTAGTCTAATAATCTATATAGATTATTAACCTTCTCTGAAAAGTCGTGCCTTTTTAAGTATATTAATGATAAAGGCGGTAAACAAGGTTAGTACCTACCACTTAGGGTTGGAATAATCATCAACCCTATAATCCTATGTTCAATTCGTAATCTAATAATAGGATTAACATGATCTAAACCACCCGCAATACTACTAAAATCCAGGGTTACACGATAGTCAAAGGATATCCAACGAAACCATAATTTAACAGGAAACAAACATTATAACGACAGTAAATTCATGATTAGGCCAGCACTTGAAGTGCTTAGCCTCTCATAGCAACAATAAAACAAGAATTAATAAAGATAATCATGGATGGAAAACTCATAATTCTTACAAAAGTTGTTTATGAACGATTAAATATAAAAGTAAGTTAAGTGTGATCTCCCTTAGACTTCTTGTAGAATTCTTCAAGCTATGGAGGCCTTGATCACCCCTTAGACCTGTGGTAGAATGGTTGATCATAAAGTGGCTGAATGTGGCCTCTATTTATAGATTTCGAATATGTTACGGCGTAACCTTTTAGAGGTTTACACCGTAAACTGCTGATGTACACTTTCCATATTGCAGGCTTAAAGGATGTTACATTGTAATCAAGTGTCCATGTTACGCCGTAATGCTGACTCAGATGTCTTAGCATTCCATAATAATAATGTTACGGCGTAAACCTCGCGTATGGTTACGCCGTAATGTTGTTGGATGACGTGTCTTGCCATGAATAGGTTATGGCGTAACACTATTGTAGGGGTTACGTCGTAAAGTCTTGTAAGAATTTTTGTTTTCTTCATTTTTACGTCCATTTCCTGTGTTTCTTGTCACATACTTGCATTTTACCTGAAAACAACGAAATATAACGTAAAAGTATTGAATTTAAGTATTTATAAGACAATTGCAAGTATTTTTAGGGGAAATTTAACACTAAAAAGTATTAAATATTTGATATTATCAAATATTCCCCCAATTGACTTCTGTTTGCCCTCAAGTAGACCTATTAGAATAGTTTATAAAATGATTTCTCTGATTTAACTCAAAGAAATGAATCTATAAAAGACTTATGCTAGAAACATCATAGCCGAACACCTCACGAAAAGGGGATCAAAAATCACTCAACTCTCAACTAGTCTAAGTGTTCATTTTCAGGGTGATCGCTCAACTGTGCAGTCATATCATGTATTCTATCATAAGCTTGGGGAGTACACAAATCTGTACCAGTTAGAGTTAGGGTCTAAACAATTCTTAAAGGCAACATGGGTGACATAACATGTTGGGATTTATTGATTTGATGATACAAAAGAATGAAATAAGAATAATACAAACGGATTACAAAAGGGTCTAATTCAACAATATGGAATTATAGAAGATGGAGGATTCTAGAAGACTTGCTTAAAAAGATAAAGATCAAGATTAGGAAAGATTTAGTTTCCTAATACAATTAGATTTCCTTTGTAAGTCTAGATGGACTTTATATATAAAGAGATCCCTAGACATTGTTTTTGTGTGTGTTTCCTAGATGTTTTGTGTATTTTAAGGTGTTTTAATCATGTTTTAGGAAAATACCAATGATCTCACCACTTGAGATCGTTTTAGCCATAAAGTCAAAGTGTCTTCGATCCCTATTACAGTTAGGTAACATGTTCTATCATGATCAAATAGAATTAGGGCTTATATGTGAATGTAAACCTTGTTAATAACATTGTCTTTGTTTAAATTCCGTTGTGCAATAACAAACTTTGTTATTATAGATCGTAGATGAGTTTTAAACGATCTTCACAATTGGTATCAAAGTCAAGTGGCTCATGATCTAGGATCTACAAGGTTTTACAATCGAAGAAAGAAGATTTTCTATCATAATCAACCAAAAAAGTTAAAGTTAGCAACGATGATGTGTTACTTAATGTTAAATCTGAAACCCTAAAGGCCACTTTTGGCGACAAACACTCTTATCCCTAAATCATATTATTCAAGTCTGATCGATCTATCTATTATCAAGAATTAACACCTTGTGTTTATTTTTCATTGCATCTGTTTTGGGTCTGATTGTTTCTCTTGAACTTTCCTCCATATTCGAGTGTAGAGTTTCTCCTCCTTTTTATTTCGCCTTGATTGTGTTGCTGCTTTGATCTATGCTGCACTGAATCCCTTCTACTTAGGGTCTTGTCTATCGATCGCTGTTGCTTATAAGTTTATAGAAGATCACACATCTTCTAGGCTTTTAATTTTCAAGTTCATCCTATACTGGGTCTTTGGTTAATACTGCTACAGTCGTGACAGTAGTTGTAAACTCTAATGATTAAGGTTTTATCAATGTTTGTTTTGTACGTGTTAGGAGTTTAAGACACCTTTGCAACGTTATGATGAAAAGAACACAAGACATGGCTGCAGAGATTAGAGAAGCTAGCGCTTTATGAAATAACCAGTTTGGTATGTATAAGTATAATTGTTTCTTGTTGTTAAAGTTTCGTCTAGGATGCATGATTTGATCATGATAATTGTCATGGTGGTGATCTTGGATTTAATGTACACTCGTTCTTATCATCATGATTATATTAATGTTGTGGTTATGATTCGCAACGTGTATGTGAAGTGAGTATTGCTAGCAGCATTAACAGTTAGTACTTCCTAGACTGCTCAAGTCATTAAAGTTAGTACGCAGCAGTTTAAGTGATGGCGGATTGTATTAGTAATACTTAATTGTGAAGCATATTGAACAAGACCTTCTCATAATGAAGGTATTATGTGAGCGCTTGGTACATGCTTATTGGTAGTAGGATCTTTGTTTGGTCTACAAGTACTTACATTAATCCTACTCAAATACGTCTTATATACACTCTGACACTATGAAGATGTATAAGCCGGTACGATGGGATTGGTATTGAAAGAATATGTTTGACTACCAAGTATATGAGAAATTTCTGAGGATTTATTTAAGGGGATACCAACTGATTGTAGGTAAAGTAATGGATAACCATTGATGGTTTATCCGTTATGGTTTTTACTGTGGATTAGGACTGGGTGTAAAAGAGGTATAAAAATTAGCAATCTATGTACCTTTTTGGCTCTTCGATGTGATTGGAAAGTTTATTGAAGTGGTTATCATGGTAATACTGATTGAAAGTTACTACTGCTTCATACATGGTTACTACTGCTCGACAAAAGTTAATACTACTAGTTAGTAGTTAATACTGCTAGTTTATTTTTACTACTACTCAACCATTTTAATGCTAATCTTCATTGTTACTACTGCTTGGTATCGATTACTACTGTTAGTCATATTTAGTGATGCTCTTCATGGATGGTACTACATTTAAGAAACATTTACAACAGATGGATAGTTTAATGTCTACTAGATTCTTATGGTTATTCTATTACTCTAGGTACGTGAGATGGTAACATATTGGTTTTCACTAGGGAAAATATGATAAAGTGTTTTTTAACCCTTTGGATATGTTAGGTTGCACCACCTGAGGGGGAAGGTTTCACTTGAGCAAAACAATAAACCTTATACTACTACTAAAGTCATTATTACAACTACCTAGTTTTAAATTTCTAACGCTTAAATTCATTATTTTATTATGCGTCTATGGGAGGAAAATTGAGACATTGTAAACTTGATTAGAAAGTTTAATATTATGGTTTTAGTGTAAAGATCAAAGTTTCATATGTTCACAGTCCCCTAATGGATAATGACAAAAAGGGGAAGATGTTACAGAGATGATATGATATGATTTGCAACTTATTAAGTGTGGTGGTATGGCATAGAACAAGATGTTGAAGACTTCATTATGTTGAAGAAGTATCAACAAGTTCAAAGGAAATCTTAAGTTAAAGGGAAGATTAGAATTTGTTTCATTCATGGAAGATTTGAAGATGTACAAGATGTTTAAGTGCTTAAGTTAAAGACAAAGAATATTATTCAATAGAGGAAGATTGCTATGAAGATTAAGCTACTATGGATCATCTTGGAATCAGTTTACTGTTTGGTTATGGGTCATCCAATTAAATAGGGAAGATTGGTTGGGAATTATTGATTGATGATACAAAAGAATGAAACAAGAATGATACAAACGGATTATAAAAGGGTCTAATTCAAAAATATGGAATTCTAGAAGATGGAGGATTTTAGAAGACTTGCTTAAAAAGATAACGATCAAGATTAGGAAAGATTTAATTTCCTAATACAATTAGATTTCCTTTGTAAGTCTAGATGGACTCTATATATAAATCCCTAAACATTGTTTTTGTGTGTGTTTCCTAGACGTTTTGTGTGTTTTAAGGTGTTTTAATCATGTTTTAGGAAAACACCAATGATCTCAACCACTTGAGATCGGATTTTTATCATATAATCAAATATAAAATGCAGTAGAACATGCACCTATCAACGGATCCATAGAGTCATATGATCAATCAAAATAATACAACAATTATTCCCTTTGTAGCGTAATCGGTAGAATCAAAGAACAACCTTCTCTTGTACACAATCTATCTAAGAAACCAAGTGACCAAAGTAAATCACCTATATGAATATCCATACTATACTTCACCGTATACCTCTTAGATGCTAGTCCTTAAACCCCTAACCTTTGATTATACTTTGAATGAACAATAATCAAAGTAATAGATCAAGAAAACAAAAAAAAACTCTTATTTTGTTTATGTTTATGCTCTCCCTTTTATAGGAAGAGAGAGAGGAAAAAACTTGGTAAGTATTTAATTGATTTGTAACTCATAATGACTAAATCAATTAGTAGTTATCATGATCCAATTAAATTGGTAAGTGGTTAATTGATTTATAACTCCTAATGACTAAATCATTTAGTAGTTATCATGATCCAATTAACCATTAACCTCCTTGAGCTTTCCTTCTCTTTTCTTTTACATCCTAGGCCGATCATATGGTGGGCTCAAATGGTCTTGCCATTTGTTTGCTCAGTCAAATAAACTAAGTACATTACTTAGTTATTATAAGCTCAATATTGATCATGAGTTACGTAGTTTATTTATATACCTTGAATACAATAAACACGATATATACAGTGGTACCTCAGTGTATATGTGTGTGACCCCATAGGCTCACATGTTTCTAGCCGTATATTATTTATTATGACATGAGCATACTCCAACATAACTTTCAACATAAGGATAAATATAGACTACAGGGTTGGTTAAGGTGAGATGGTTTAACGAAACATATAATATTGGGTGAAAACATAGATTGGCTTAAACAAGGGTGATCTAGGGGTATCTTGCACTAATGATGAGTGTAACAAAAGGGTTTTTATTATGGGATGTCGACAAGTCAGTGTAACAAGTCGATAAACACACACATATAGGCTTGTTTGGGTGAATTCCTAATTGTTGCCTGCTCGAACCATCTATTCCTGCTAATCAATTAGGTCTCGAAACGATGTACATACCAAGTTCTAAAGTCTACAATACTACCGGTACACTAAGTATTTTGTATAATGAGATGAAAATGGAACATTAGGCTTAAACCTCACCAAGTAATAATAAAGGGTAATGTGCATTCGGCAAAGATTAATTCTAGTTTAGTAAGAAAATCATGTCAAAATTTTAAAATCAGAATAAATTTTCAAAGAAAACTAGAAAATTAAAGGCAAGAATAGGTCAAGTGATAATTCTACTCCCATCCCCCCCCCCCTTACTTGAATTGTACAATGCCCCTATTATACATTAAGGAAATGAAATAAATGGAAAGGGGTAGAATTAGGACAAGAAACTCCCTTGAGCTTTACTTCTGATCATATGAAATGTAATAAGTTGACGGAAAAATCTCCATCTTGAGCAAGCTCAATATCCCCTGTGATCATTAAGACAAACTAATAGCATAAAATCGTTCAAAAAGAAATATACAAGAAATACAAACCTAGCTCGCATTCATAGGAATCACGATTGCATTTAGCATATGCAACAAGCCTTTTAAACCACTTGGTGGCCCAAGTGGACGAGTGAAGTCTCGTGAGGGCTTCCAGAGAACATACCCACAAAGTTCATTTAGATGTACAAGGTTTAGCATTGTATCAAAACTTAATTTAAAGGTTTTGTAGAAAGAGTTTACGGCGTAACTCCGGTGGTTATGCCGTAATCATGTGGTATATATTTTGGAAAAAACCTTAGTTTAATGTTTACGGCGCAACCATTATATGGTTTACGTCGTAATTAGATTGGTTACGGCATAACCTTTTATGTTACGTCGTAACTACTGCTAAAGCAACAAAGCTACCACATAATTACGCTTCGAGACGGTCTCGAGAATTGCCTCCTAGCTGCTGGAACCTGCAAAATAAGGTAAAACATGCAAACCAACTAATATACAAGAAATGAAATTTATTGATTAAAGTACGGGTTGTCTCCCGACAAGCACTTTTGTTTATTAATGAGTCTATAAGTTAGACTCATGCCCACTTTACGCTTCTACAAAATATAATGTTTCATTTGTTTCATTCATATATGTCCCATAGTGCTTCTTTAACCTATGTCCATTAACCTTAAACCTGACTCCGTTCTTGCCACATACCTCGACGGTCCCATATGGATATACTTTACTTAACGTGTAAGGTCCATACCACCTCGTTCTTAATTTCCTGGAAAGAGTTTTAATCTTGATTTATAAACTAACACCTCTTCTCCTTCCCGAAATTCTATATCCATAATTTTAGAATCATTCCACCATTTAGTCCTCTCTTTATATGCTCGCGAATGTTCGTAAGCTTTAGTTCTCAATTCGTCCAGTTAGTTTAACTGAAGGAACCTATGTTTTCCTGTTGCATCTAAATCTACGTTTACTTCTTTGAGGGCCCAATATGCTTTATGCTCCATTTCAAGTGGCAGGTGACATGCTTTTCCGTAAACAATTCTAGATGGAGTGCTTCCAATGGGTGCCTTATATGCCGTCCTGAATGCCCAAAGTGCATCGTCAAGTTTGTCTGCCCATCCCTTCCTATTCCCGTTTATGGTTCTTTCTAATATACGTTTAATGGCCCGATTAGTGTTTTTAGTTTTTCCACTAGTCTAAGGATGATATGGAGTAGCAAGT
>BQNB010055358.1:2998-39146 GCA_026074375.1 Tanacetum coccineum
GGGAATAGTCCAGTATTTATAGGCCAGCTGAGCTGGATTTTTGTCTGGGCGATCCTGTTAATTAGGGTGTCGTTCCCCTTAAAATTAAAGGGACCGCCCCTTATAATTAAATGGGCCGCCCGGCCCAGACGCTCCCTTTTTTGTCTTTTATGGAGGAGGTGTTTTCTTAGAAACATTTCTAGCCGTTTTTTGGGTAGAAAATTTGAATTCAAAATATTTATTTGAATAAAACATTTCTTTTAAATCAAAAAATATTTTTGTAAAAGATATGAAAATGTTTGTGATATTTTTATAAAAAATATAAGGTTAAATAAAAAATCCTTTGATCATGAAATGCATTAAACATTTGTTTATTCATACCTTTAAGTGATATAAATTTTCGAAATTAAAATTTACTACTAATTACTTGTTTGTATTTAATTTTTCATTAATCATTTTTATATTTTGTGATTATCAAAACATAGAGAGATCATTATTTCTATCAACACACACACACACAAACATATATATGAATTTTTTTCTTTCTTTTTCATATTTTTTTTTCGTACACTTTTGCCCTGCCATTGCTTAAACATATAATACATCATGGGGGTTTATAGATACACCCCTACACTTGAACCTTTACATACTTGATATTTACAATCTAAATAATAACCCAAATTGAGGCGGATCAAAATAATATAGAGATTATTTGACAAACATATAGGGGTATTGACTTAACTTTTCTTCCCTATTCTTTTGCGAAATAAATACTACCATGAATCCTAATCGTCCCAAAACTATATTTATAAGGATAAGGACTTAGCAACTGTGTACTCATAAATTAACTTGGGTTAAAACAATAATGTACTAAAGGTGAGTACATACAAGGTAGGATAATAAGATTTAGGTGTAACGATTGGTTTAAGGGTTAACAATGCTCTTCATTAATAGTCTGGTTTAACCAGAAAATTACGAGAACCATGAAAAAGGATAGGCTTGGAGGGTTGTGCTAGGGGTATCCTGCACTAAAAATGAGTTCATGGTATAAGTGTGGGATAGTTATATGATCGGTGTGACCATCATAACAGTTACAGGTTTAAAACATTGGTTAATCTTAGTGCCTCTTATCTAGCAAATCCTAATACTCACTATGCGGTCTCAGGATGCATTACAAAAATCAAGTTCTAGAATTTAATATACTATCGGTACACTCATATAGTTTAATACCGATACCAATGTTCCAGAAAAGGCGACAAAGACCATACGTATACATCCGTAGCATTCGAGCCTTAACTCAAACAAGCTAAAGGTATAAACTATCTTGGGTAACATCCGTAGCATTCGAGCCTTAACTCACATTTTTTGGGTGGAATTCTGAGGGTTTTTTGTGCTAGTCATATACATTCCCATCTATGACACGCCATTAATACTCGGTTTTCGTCAGTATGTGTCATAAGAAAAATTAATTTTGGTTAAAATTACTGTTTATGCTATGTTTCGATATATTACCCATCATTTTAAGGAACAAGCAAATGACAAATGAAGGAATAGTTACTAAGTCTTATTTCCCCTATACTTAAGTCGAACATTGTCCCCAATGCTCTATAGAAGTACCCGTATGAAGGAATAAAGGGAAAAGAAAACAAGTAAAAGAAACTAGTACTCCCCTGGTTTGCTCAATAATGGAGAAGAAACATGTGATAATTGGTTAAATCATCCTCCAAGAATCATCCAATGAAACTTCGTGAGAACTTCCAAGCTTCTTCTCATCAAATATAACATGTAATCAAAGACATAAGACAACTTATACCAACAAATAAAATCGACATGATAATATATAACAACAATGAGGTTTAGGGTTTTTAGAGCTCTAATGAAAGCAGTAAAGATAGGAAGAGAGTAATGTTTGTATCATAGATTTATGCCAGGTTATAAAGAATTACAAATTTTAAATGTTGCGCAAACTGTTTTTCAAAAACACTTGAAATTTTTTAAATTTTCCTATAGTTGGGCTCATGACATCGTCAGGATAAATTCTGACACCGTCTCCAGCCTCTGAGAAAAATTTTCTTTACGTTTTCTTTAAAAAACTTCCTACACACCTTATATCATTATTTCGTGTATAAATTATGCATGAAACCTGAGATCATCAACATCAATCATATGACTCACAACTGACGCACTATTCTTAACAATTAATTTATTATGTTTGAATTGGTTCTTAGAAACCGGATATTCCCCCTACACTTATTTGTTGCAAAATACATTTGATTGAAATTAAGAAGAGGTTAAAGACAAAACAAAGCATGATTACATAAATGATGAAATCAAATAAAAAATAATAAACAAGAAGAATTAAAACATAAGACACTCCTAATATGCTGGAAAAATAAATATTGGGTTGCCTCCCAAGAAGCACTTTTCTTTATTTATAAGTCTTGTAGCTATACCTAGCGAAGCACAACGTCATTATGTGACTTCTCCTTCTTCATCATCTCATTTTCTACTTTGACTAAGAGCGGGGATACTCATTTTTGAAGTTTTTGCTCCTCCATTGTTTAAACTTCATCTCCTTTTCTCGGTGAAGTTTTATCCTTTCCTCCCATTCCAAGATTATCCTATTTACAGTTACAATGGGGGCTATAGGCCTTATATTGTTCTTAATACCTTTCTCGTCCTTACAGAGGGATTCAGGTATCCTATGGAAACTTATCTTACTCTTTCCAGATCTTAGAGTTATGGTGCCCTTATCAAACTTAATTACGGCCTTAGCCGTTGTCAGGAATGGTGTTCCTAAGATAAAGGGCCTCTTTTCGTCTTCCTTTATGTCTAAAATCATGATGTCTACAAGGTACACAAAACCGGTAATATCAACTAATACATCCTCTGTTATTCCTAAAGGATAGATATACGAATGGCTAGCTAGGGAGAGTCTAATGTCTATCTCAGCAGGCCTTTTGTCGGTTATTTTCATGTAGGTGGAGAGGGGCAAGTCGTTCATGTCAGATCCTTGGTCTACTAGGGCGTTCATATGTTTCAGGCCTCCTATGTTACATGGTATTTCAAAGATTCCTCTAATGTCCTCCTTCCTTGTTATCTTTTTCTATAGGATTGCTTTATAGACAGACCCCTTAGGTGACAAAGTATAGGTCTTTCCTTTCATTTTTCCTATTCGGACTCCTGACAGGGAGTCATTGAACCTATGATTATCTACAAGCCCTTTGATTAGTTTTTCATTGATCCTATGCTTTAGGTAATACTCTATAGGCTGAGAGCTAGGTGCCTCCATTCCTTTCTCTTTCGCATCTGTCTTGATTGGCTCGTTTTTGATCTTATTTTTAGCGTTATTCTCTGTTTGGCTTCTTTTACTAGCATCTTCGTATCTGACCCGTTAGTTTTTTCAATGTCATCGCTGGTTGTTACTTCATCTTTGTCACTCTTTTCTTCCTCTCCTCTGGTGAGAGAGATATAATTTACATTTTTAGTGACAAGGGATTTAGCCTTTTATATGATCAACACCTTTTTAGGAGCCCTACTAGTTGTGAGTTCCTTAATAAGCCTAAACATTTTAGCCATCCTATCATTGATCTCCTCTAGCTGTTTGGAAATGACATTCTCAAATCTTTCCATTCTTTCGGTATGTGCTACCATGTAGTCCAGTAATCGAGCCTCAAAAGTGGTTCCTAAAGCCTAGGGCTATGGGTTTGGACCGATACGTTCACAAAAGTGAATGGGTTCTGCTTTGGTAGCTCATTTTGGTTTTGCTGGCGAGGGTTTGAATAAACTGCTTTAGCATAAGCTTGAGGGACGTGGCGACCCCTTTAGTAAGAAATTAATCTCATCTTCAAGCTTAAGAAGTCTTCGGTCATGTGTTTTTGAGGTGCTTTGAGATGTAGAAATGGCCTTGACTGGTTTGATGAAGTTCTTTGAGTCATTCTAGCTCTTATGGTCGTAGAAGGCGAGGTTCTCAATGATCTTCCAAGATTCATCAGCATTCTTGTAGCAGAGTTTGCCGCAGGCGGCATGGTTAATCTCACACTTAAGATGAAAGGAGACATGATCATAAAAAAATTTGAATTTGAAGCCAACGATCGATGCCATGATGAGAATATTTTTGTAGTAAGTACTTAAAACGAGTCCATGCTTCTGAGAGAGATTCTCCTTGATGTTGTTGGAACATCAGGATATCGTTGCAGAGTTTTGCGGTCCTTCTTGGAGGAAAGAATTGAGCAAGGAAATGAGTAGTAAGATCCTCCCATGTGGTGATGGATCCTGCTGGAAGACATTCAAGCCAATTGCTGGCTTGATCACGAAGGGAAAATTGAAATAAACACAGGCGCGTTCTTTCCCTATTTGCACTATCAAGGTCATGTGAGTCCACAAGTTTTAAGAAATCATTGAGGTGTTGGTTTGGATCCTCAAACCAAAGTCCATGGAATGAGCATTTATTTTGCACCAACCGGATGGTGTCGGATCGAAAAGGTACCACATTGTTCCCTACGGGGAGCTCAATGGTATTCCTGTAGCCCTCATGGCTAGGTTTGGAATAATCTCCAAGAGTAAGGATAAGATTCGCGTCTCCCATGGTGGTTGACGAGAATGGATTACGAAACAAATAACACAAAGAAAAGATAGAATACAAGAAAGATAATATACGAAAATAAAATTCTCACTTGAAAGGATTCAAGCGAGTAGAACTAAGCTAAACTAAGTTTGGAACCTGACTATTCCCCATGCAGCGGTGCCAAAAACTAGATGTGCGAGTCGTAGGACTTCTACACGAAGTTTTACAACTCCTTAGGCAGTGTACCTAATCGTTGTAGCATAGTATAGGCAAGACTCGAGGGTTGTTATCGTTCTCTAGGAGAATAGGTTGGGATGGCTCGAACAGGGCTTAGCCAAGATCTACAGGATTGAAAGGAGATTATTTTTGTATTTTTATATTTTATAGAAAGTAGTAAAATCAATGGTTTGAGAGGTTGGTTGATTAACTAATTAATTAAACTAAATATAATCTATACTGCTGGTGATAACTTTATGATAAAATAATGTATTTGCTTAATCATGCATTACTCATTAGATTGCTTCTCCTAATCCCTGTTGTGCCTTGTCACACTGTGATGATCTGTGTAAGAATTTCTATTCATGAAAGATATTACACAAACCTGCGTCTATTTAATATCTGTTTAAGGCAAACGCTCAGTAAGGTAGTATGAAGACTATTACAAGGCCCGCAAGGTATATTAAAATGCGATTGAAATATCTTAAGAGGGATCACCCAAATACGGTAAGTATGTATGAAACTAGTACTGATGGTATCCTTCTACACACTCGCTGTATCCTACATACGAGGCTAATGCCACGCATAAACCAACTCTTATCTATATATCTCGCGGTATACAGACGTTACTTCTCCATTTCATATCGCTCTCACGAGTAACTTTACTGCGCTAGAGCGTTTGTATTACTACTGCTAGCATAAAGTTAGTGTTGTTCATAATGAAAAATATGGTAATTAGTTAGTACTGCTAGTGTAACTTAGTTACTACTAATTAGTGTAACTTAGTACTGCTAGTGTAATTTAGTACTGCTAGTGTATATTAGTACTAGCCTAGTATCTACTTGCTAATATATTTTAGAATGCTAAGAGTAAAGGTTAGTACGCTTGGAGAAGATCATAGAAAATATTCTAAAGTAATTACTACTATTGCTTGTACACAGCTAATGCTGCGGGTGTAAATAGTTACTACTGTCAGTGGTTTCCAGAGGTTAAGCTGTTATTACAAACTTAATAACTCTATGAAGATTTTCTACTATCATAGAAGGATAAAGACTAAAGCCAGAGAAAAGATAAAGATTGATTGCGATCGAAGATTACTTAGGTGATAAGGATTTTTTATTTATAGAATAGATCTTGAGAATATTCTAAGTTTTAGGAATATATTGTTAATCGACCAAGACCCTTGGTGTCTAAAAGGAGGTCATAGGCATAGATTTTATATCTTTGTTTTGATACGTTATACTTCAAGTTGTATTGCTAATACTATTAGAGTATTCGTATTAATATATTGAAGATTTGTTTGTTAATTTGTGTGATCATTAGAATTACTATTCAGATTGCATATTCTTCCTTATTGATCAAGATTAAATCCACATAATCTTTATATAAGTTACAAAGTTTCTATCATACTTGGAGGATTTAGTCTTGCATAACAAAACCATACACAAGCTAAAAATTTAAGCATCCATTCAAGTGGGAATCAACAAGTGGTATCAAAGCTTTGTTGGCTTTGAGAAACTTTGCGCTAAGAAACATGGATCAAGACTCAACACATATAGTAGGCTGCAACAAAAGTGCCTATGCTCAAACTAGGTGAGTATGAGCTTTGGAGGATGAGAATGGAACAGTACATCTAGATGATTGATTATTCTCTATGGGAAGTCATAGAGAATGGTAATGCACCTCCAATAACAAAAATTGTTGAAGGTGTTGAGACTATAATTGCTCTTGCAACTTCTAAAAAAAGGCACAAAGGAGGTTAGAGTTGAAGGCAAGAAGAACTTTATTAATGGGTATCCCTAATGAACATCAATTGAAGTTTAAAACTCATCAAAAGATGCCAATCCATTTGCAGACTATTGAGAAGAGGTTTGGAGGGAATGCTGCTACTAAAAAGACTCAGAGGAATCTTCTAAAGCAGCAGTATGAAAATTTTACTGCATCTAGCTCAGAGGTGTTAGATCAAACCTTTGATAGGCTTCAAAAGCTTATCAGTCAGTTGGAGATTCATGGTGAAAGTATCTCACAAGAAGATGTGAATCAGAAGTTCTTAAGAAGTCTATCACTAGAATGGAACACACATACCATTGTGTGGAGGAACAAGCCTAAGATAGATACATTAAGCTTGGATGATCTTTACAACAACCTGAAGATCTATGAACCAGAGTTCAAAGGGAGATCAAGCTTAAGCTCAAACACATAAAACGTAGCCTTTGTGTCCTCAAACAGCACCAGCAGTACAAATGGAGCAGTTGATACTACTCATGGTGCTACAACTGCTAGCACTCAAGCTACTGCTATTAACTTAACAATAATTGATAACTTGAGTGATGTTGTTATTTGTGCTTTCTTTGCAAGTCAACCAAGCAGTCCACAACTTGACAATGAGGACATGCAAAATATTCATCCTGATGATTTAGAAGAGATAGACTTAAGGTGGCAGATGGCTATGCTAATAATAAGGGAAAGGAGATTCTTGAAGAACACTAGAAAAAAGCTTATTGTTAATGGTAATGAGACCATTGTGTTTGATAAGTCCAAGGTAGAGTGTTACAACTGCTACAAAAGGGGACACTTTGCAAGGGAGTGTATGGCTCCAAGGAACCAAGAAAACAAGAATAGGGATAATACAAGAAGGGTTGTGCCAGTGGAGACAACTACTTCTAATGCTTTGATGTCTTGTGATGGTTCTGGTTATGACTGGAGTGATCAAACAGAAGAAGGTCCAACTAACTTTGCACTCATGGCTTACTTTTCTACAAGTTCTAACTCTGAGGTATCTATTGATTCAAACTGTTCATCGTCTTGTTTGTAAAATGTTAAAATTCTTAAAGAACAAAATGAACAACTGTTAAAAGACTTAATGACATCTAAGTTAAATGTTATTACTTATAAAACAGGTTTATAGTCTGTAGAAGCAAGACATTTAGTTTATAAGAAAAATAAGTCTGTCTATGAGGAAGATATCAAGGTCTTAAAATGTAAGATTCATTTAAGAGAAGTAGCCATTACAGAGCTAAGAAGGAAGTTAGAACTGGCTCAAAAACAAAAACATGAAATTCAGCTAACATTAGAAAATTTTGAGAATTCATCTAAAAACTTAAACAAACTAATAGACTGTCAAATAGTTGATAAGTGCAAAACAGGTTTAGGGTATAATGCTGTTCCACCTCCCTATATAGGAAACTTTATGCCTCCAAAACCTGATTTGTCATTCTCTAGTCTAGAAGAGTTTATAAATGAGCCTATAGTTAGTGAGCCTACAACTAAGAAGCATGTAGTTGAGACTGGTGAAGCTAAGACTAGTGCAGACAAGCCTAAGGCAGTTAGGAAGAATAATGGTGCTCCAATTATTGAGGATTGGGTGTCTGATAGTAAGGAAGAAGATGTGCCTCAGGCTAAGATAGAGAAGAAAACTATTAAACCCAGTTTTGCTAAAATAGAGTTTGTTAAATCTAAAGAGCCAGTAAAATCTCCTAGGAAAACAATTGTTAAACAAGGTAATCAAAATAGGTTGAACACACATAGTCCTAGAGGAAACCAAAGAAACTGGAATAATATGATGTCTCAAAAACTAGGAAGTAATTTTGAGATGATTAACAAAGCTTGCTATGTGTGTGGAAGTTTTGATCACCTGCAGTATGATTGTAATAACCATCAGAGACAGTTTAATAATAAAAAGATGGTAAAACCAGTGTGGAACTATACTCAAAGGGTGAATCACTAGAATTTTTCTAGAATGACTCACCCCAGTCCTAAAAAGAACATGGTTCGAAAAGCAGTATTAATGAGGACTGGCCTAGACGAGTTAATACTGCTCAACCCAAAACAACAATGAATAGTGCAAGACCAATGACAAATGTTTTTAATAAAGCACATTCAACTGTTAGAAGGCCCATTAACAAGAATAAGGCATTTAAAAATAGTATTTTTAATCAGATGGTTAATACTGTTAATAATAAAAATGTTAATGATGCTAGGCCAAAAGCAGTAGTTAATGCTGCTAGGCCAAAAGCATTACTTAATGCTGTTAAGGGAAACCAGGTTAATGCTATTAAGGCCTCAGCTTGTTGGGTTTGGAAACTAAAAACTAAAGTAATAGACCATGTTTCAAAACACAACAGTGCATCAACCATTCTAAAAAGGGTTGATTATATTGATGCACAAAGCAGATCCAAGTTAGTGATGGCTTGGGTCCCCAAAAGAGACTGATTTTCTTACCTTATGTGCAGGGCAATCCACAGCAGGTTTTACAAGAGAAAGGAGTGATTGATAGTGGATACTCAAGGCACATAACAAGGAACATGTTCTATCTTACTGACTTTAAAGAAATTGATGGAGGATATGTTGCCTTTGAAGGTAACCTCAAAGGAGGGAAAATCACCGGTAGAGGTATAGTTAAAACTGGTAATTTAGATTTTGAGAATGTGTATTTTGTAAGAGAGTTAAGTTTAACCACTTTAGCCTCTCATAAATGTGTGATAAAAAGAATAGTGTTCTCTTTAATGACACTAAATGTATTTTTTATCTCTAAACTTTAAGTTAACTGATGAAAATCATGTTTTACATAAAGTTCATAGAAAGAACAATATGTATAGTGTTGATTTAAAGAATATTTTTCCTAAAGGAGGTCTAACTTGTCTCTTTGCAAAATCCACATCTGATGAATCTAAACTTTGGCATAGGAGGCTTGGACACATAAATTTCAAAACTATGAATAAATTGATTAAGGGAAATCTTGTAAGAGGTTTACCTTCAAAACTTTTTAAAATTAATCAAACTTGTGCTGCTTGTCAAAAGGGAAAGCAACATAGAGCTTCTTGTAAGTCTAAAATAGTAAGTTCAATCAGCCCAACCTTTACATATGTTTCACATGGATTTGTTTGGTCCAACATTTGTAAAAAGCTTAATGAAAAAGATGTATTGCCTAGTTGTCACAGATGATTACAGTAGGCTTAGTTGGGTTTTTTTCTAGCTACTAAGGATAAGACTAGTAGCATTCTTAAGTCCTTTATAACTGGAGTAGAAAATCTAATAGATAAAAGGGTTAAGGTAATTAGATGTGACAATGAAACTGAGTTCAAGAATAAGGAGATGAATCAGTTTTGTGAGAGAAAATGTATTAAGAGAGAATTTAGTGTAGCTAGAACTCCTCAACAAAATGGAGTAGAGAAGAGGAAAAATAGAACACTAATTGAGGTTGCTAGGACAATGCTAGCTGATTCTAAGCTACATACTACTTTTTGGGTTAAAGCAGTTAATACTGTTTGCTATTTGCAAAATAAGGTATTAGTAACTAAGCCTCATAACAAGACCCCTTATGAACTTTTTTTTTTTTTGGTAGAAAACTAGCTTTAGTATTTTAAGAGACCTTTGGGCGTCCTGTTACAATTTCTTAATACCATAAGATCCACTTTGGAAAAGTTGATGGAAAATGATGATGAAGTATCTTTGTTGGATTCTCAATTAATAGGTAAAGCCTTATATAGTAATCGACAGAAGAAAAGGATAGTTGAAGAGAACCTGCATGTCTAATTTAGTGAGAATACACCTAAATATTGCAGGAAGATGTACTAAATGGCTTTTTGATATAGATGCAGCTAAAAAAGTCAATGAAATTATAAGCCAGTTTGTTACAGGAAATTAGTCTAAAGGTAATGCAGTATCAAAAGCAATGATGATGCAGGTAAAGCTAGAAGGGAGATAGTACCTGGTAAAGATTACATTCTGCTACCATTGTGGCCTGTTGATCTACTACTCTCTAAAAATTCAAAGAGTTCTCCTGATGCTGGATTTAATCCTTGAGGAGATAATAAAAAGAAGGTTACTAAAGAACCAGGAAAAGAAGGTGGTGATCCAAGTAATGAGGATGATAGAGTTAACAACACTAACAATATTAATACTGCTGGTGATGGAAACAACACAAATAATGCTAACGCTGTTAGTTCAACTGTTAATGCTGTTGGCATAGAAGTTAATGTTGTTGGTGCAAAAACAAGCATTGAACTTCCAAATGATCCAAATATGCCTGAATTGGAAGATATTGTGTATTCATATGATTATGAAGATATTGGTGCAGAGGCTGACACGAACAATTTGAATACATTTATGCCTGTCAGTCCTATTCTAACTACAAGAATACACAAAGATCATCTAGTTGAACAAATTATTAGAGACTTGAATTCTGCACCCTAAACAAGAAGAATGACAAAGAATTTGGAAGAACATGGTGTGTTTAGTTTAGTTCAACAAAGAACAAACCATAAAGACTTTCAAAATTGCTTATTTGCTTGCTTTCTATCACAAGAAGAACCCAAAAAGTAATTCATGCTTTGAAGGATCCAAGCTTAATAAAGCTATGCAGGGATGGCTTCTACAATTCAAATTAACAAAAGATTTGAGACCTTGGTAATTACCAAATGGGCAAAAGGAGCTATTGCACTAAATGGGTCCTTCAGGAACAAGAAGGATAAAAGAGGCATTGTGATAAAGAACAAATCAAGGTTGGTTGCTCAAGGGTACACACAAGAAGAAGGGATTGATTATGATGAAGTCTTTGCTCATGTTGCCAGAATTGAAGCAATTAGGCTATTCTTAACCTATGCCTCATTTAAAGACATTGTGGTGTACCAGATGGATGTCAATAGTTCTTTTCTTAATGGTAAGATTAAAGAGGAAGACTATAGTTTGTCACCACCATATTTGAAATGATCCAGACCTCCCCTGACAGAGTATACTAAGTAGAAAATGCACTTTATGGACTGCATCAAGCTCCAGAGCTTGTATGAAACCTGTCAACTTATTTGTTAAAACAATGGGTTTTTTTAAGAGAGGACGGAAAGATAGACTAGACTTTGGTTTATCATAAGAGAACAAAAGGAGATATTCTTAGTTCAAGTGTAATGTATATGATATCATATTTGGTCTACAAAGAAGTCCATTATGCATAAAGGTTTAACAAGGATGATGCTAAAAGTTTCAGATGAGATTCTATATGTAACATCCCATTCTTCTTAGGACTGCAAGTCAAGGCAAGAAGGAAATGGAATTTTTATCAGTTCAAGATAATGTATGTGACTGAGGATTTTGAAAGAAATTTGGTTTACTAATATCAAGACAGCAAGCCACCTATGGGAAACACAAATCCTTTGCTCAAGGATGAAGAATGGTGAAGAAGTGGATGTTTCATTTATAAAAATCAATGATTGGTTCATTGAGTAACTACTCCTAATACTATTGAAATTATGATTACATTGTGTTGCATGTGTAAGATACCAAGTCAACCCAAAAGTGTCACATCTTTATGTTGTGAAAAGAATTTTTAGATACTTAAAAGGTCAACCTAAATTAGGCCTTTGGTATCCAAAAGATTCACCTTTTGATTTGGTAGCATACACTGATTGTGATTATACTAGAGCAAGCTTGGATAGGAAGTCTACAACAGGAGGTTGTTAATTTCTTGGGTGTAGATTGATTTCATGGCAGTGCAAGAAGCAGACTGTGGTTGCTAATTCCACAACAGAGGCTGAGTATGTAGCCGCTTCAAGTTGCTGTGGCCAAGTGCTTTGGATTCAAAATCAATTGCTTGATTATGGGTATAACTTTATGCATACAAAGATCTATATTGATAATGAAGTACTATATTGCAATAGTTAGAAACCCTTAATTTTTCATTAAAAAATAAGCACAATGAGAGATTAGACATCACTTTATCAGAGATTCCAATGAAAAGAAACTAATTCAAATAATCAAGATTCATACTGACAAGAATGTTGCATATTTCCTTGCAAAAGCATTTGATGTAAGTAGATTTCAATATCTGATTGCTAGTATTGGAATGCTCAATCTTTAAAGTCCTGATTAAGAAAATGGTGAGGTAAAAGAATAGAGAGAATTAGTGAGATTAAAAATAGAAAGAGAGATGTGTGATAAAAACAGATAGAGTGATTTGGTGAGTAAAAGAATTGAGAGAATTTATGAGCTGAAAAACAAAAAGAGAGTTGAATATAGCAAAAACAGACAGAGAGAATTGTGAGCTAAAAGAAATAAGAGAAAATCACAAACAACGAAGAGAATTTGAGCTAAAGAATTGAGAGAAATCAAAAACAGACAGAGAGATTTTGTGAGCTAAAATATTAATTTGATGATGGAAAAGCTGATTAGAAAGGAATTGGAGTTAATGCTGGTGATTCAAAGTTAATGCTGCTAGGCATAAACTTACTGCTGCTAGGGAAAGTTAATGCTGCTAGGCATAACTTTTTTTTTTTTTTTTTTTTTTTTTTTTTTTTTTTTTTTTTTTTTTTTTTTTTTTTTACTTACTACTGCTGGTTGTAAGTTAATGCTGCTAGGCTTAATTTACTGCTAAGTTACTACTGTTGGGTTACTACTACTTGCAAAGTTGAAAGTTAATGGCTGCTAACAAAAAAAAAAAAGAAAAAAAAAAAAAAAATCATATACTTTCATGTATTGAACAATTTTGGTCCTCTGTCAAGGTGAAAACAGTCAATAAGGAACATCAGTTTCAAGCCCTAGTGGATAGAAAGAAGATCATCATAACTGAATATAACAACCCGCAATTTTCATCAATGTAAATATCCATCTATTAAATTAGATGCACTGTAATATCCATCTATTAAATTAGATGCACTATAATATCCATCTATTATAAATATATCACCTTCTTACAAGAAATGTATTTGCTTTATCTCTATATGCAACGTAACTTGCATCTCTAAAGTAAACGAGCTCACGCAACCTCTATCAATGTCATCTATATCTATGTTTATATCATATAAACATCCTAATATGTCAAGTCTATATCCTAATATCATTTTTACTAAGTACATTATCCATTTAACGTACTTTTCAAAATGTTATTTCAAAACAAGCATTAAACGTTAACGTTTACATCAAAACCCTAATTATATGTAATGTATACATATAAAAATGAATGTGCAAACCTTTAAGAATGTGTACAAATGTACAATGCACAATATTTGAATTATAGTTTCCCTCCAAATTAATGTACAAGTCTTAAACACACAATGTACAAGCTAATCATGCCTAAAAACCTAATTAGGTCATTTAAGCTTCTAAACCATGTTTAAACTTTATACCACTTTAGCTCAAGGTACAAGTACTTAATTCATGACTCCTAAACCCTAATCTATCCATAATCCAAACCCTAATTCATGTTTAAAAACCCTAAATCATAAACAAAACCCTAAACCCTAATTTTACTTTCAACTAAAAACAACCTAAACCTAAAACTAAGCCCTAAACCTTCATCCTAAGCCCTAATCTCAGTCTAACACTAATCCTAAAACTTAATCTACCCTTAATCTTAACCCTAATCCACATTTTAAAACCCTAACCCTAAACCGAAAGAAAAACCAACCGACACCATTTTCTTTCCATTTTGACCCATTTTACACCCAAGCTAGCAACCAAGCACCTCAAGCAAGTACCCTAGCACCTCTATGACATCACCAAGCAAGCAACCAAGTAGCTTACAAGCACCTTGATCACCTCCTTGTCACCTCCTTTATCTTTTTAGTCGTGGCCTCCAAAACACCTTTCCAACACTTCATGGCTAGTTTCTAGCTTATAATACTCACCATACTAGCCCTCCTTAGTCACCTCAGCTAGCTTAGACACTTATCAAGCCCTTAGAAGCCAAGAAAACTTAAGCACCAAGTGTTTTCACCCTATAAATAGCCGAACTTATTCATGCTTTTATGAATTTTTCTTGCATTAGGGGTATTTTGGTAATTTTACACTTGTTGAGATTTTTAGGTTTTACAGAATTGCTGAAAAGACAAGAATGCTGCTAAAGAAGGATAGAGTGTACAAGATTAAGAAATGATAAAGAATGTTTGGATACATCCTCTGTGCGTTAAAAGAAGCTTAAAGAACCATCAAGTTCTTAAAGGATTGAAGAAACATGAAGTTAAAATAGTTTAACATTCATGTTTAAGGGAGGATTGTTAGGATTAATGTTTTCTTAACTTAGTACCGACAGTACAATAGTTAGTACTGTCAGTTATACTTAGTACCGACAGTACAAAGTATTAAGTACTGTTAGTTAGTTAGTACCGTTAGTAGAAAGTTAGTTAGTACCGTTGAGAAGATATTTAAAAGATATTTATGAGATATTATATAAAAAGATATGTAAGCCTTTTAGGGTTATCCTTATCATATAAAAGGAACCCTAGGCATAGTTAGTGACAGAGTTCTACACAAGATCATACAGAACATATATCATAGTTAGCAATCTGTAATCTTCAAGAACACTTTAATAAAGTTGTTATTCAGTTGTTCATTGTTCTTCTTAGTACCTGTGTTAAGATTCCGCATTAACACATAGTATTCATAGTCATTGTTTCTACATAGTCATTTGTATTTATACATCCTGGCTATCATCCTTTATAGGCTGCAAAGATCCATTCAGTTTAAATTAGGACCTTCACAACCTCTTTACCAGTCTGAGTGGGCTCTTCCAATCTTGCGTCTACATCATCTTCAAATTGGTCGGTAGTATCATCCATTCCCTTATCTTCTTCACTCACATCATCACTTTCTGATTCCAAATTATCATCATCTTTATCATCTATGGGGGATGGAGTATGAACAAACTCCTCCTCTTCTTGATCATCATCACCAGATTCTTCTTCTTGCTCCGAATCAGATGCTTGCTCTTCACTATCATTCTCCGGCTCACTTTCATCATTACTTGATTCTTCTTTATTGTTGCTATCGTCTTCATCATTACCCCAAGACTCAAATTTACTCTCAGTTGAGTCATCTTTTGTCACATCGAGAACCCCTGGTTTATCACCAGTTCCTTCACTTATGACAGTAGGAGTGATCTTTTCAACACTTGGTGGATCTTCGGCAATCGTACCAGAACCACTAGGATGTGTCTTGTGGAAGTCTCTTAAGCTCTTCTTTTTAACTTCTTTTATCTGAGCTTCTTCAGTCAAAGCTACATCAGATAACAACTCTATTCCTTTTCCATGAGCTACATCCACATTTTCATTTTCCTTTCTTTTTGACTTTGTTTCCACAAGAGGCTCTCGGATGACAATACCTGTTGCTGGCTTAGAAGTAGACTTTTTGGCAGGTGTCTTCAATCTTTTGCCCTTTTTGACAAGTTCTTCATCTATAGGGACTAGATCACTGTCCTTCTTAGATGGAGAGGCTTTCTTGAATTTTCTAGAAACTTTAGGAGGCACAGCACCTGTAGCATAGCCAAGATAAGTCTTGTATGCTTTACTTGCCTTCATCTCTGGACTTGTCAAACATTCAGGTAGAACAACTCCATAGACATGGGATGATTCTTTTGCAGAGACAAATCTTAAGGAGTTAATTAAGTAGTCATATGTGGAGGTGTGCATCCCAATTTTGTTTCTCCAGTAGAGTGACTTTTCTTGAATAAGAAAGTGGTGAATGATAACTTTGGTGAAATAAGGGTAATACATCTTTTTTTGCTTTTTGTAGACTCTGTTTTCAATCTGGTAGATGAAGTCTTCCCACAGTAATTCCACATAGTCTACATTTTACTAATGGAACATACCCCAAAGGATTTGAGCTCTGGAGAGACGAAGCTTGTCAAGACCACTAGTCTTTCCAAATAAACTCCGGTTGATAAGAGCAGCAAAAGTTCTCCAGGGTTGATGCATCTAATCGACAACAACATCATTGAGTGAATTGATCTCCCCAGTATGACCGAGTTCTCTTAAGAAAGACATAGTTTCTTCTTCAGAAGGAAAGGGATCAAATTCTCTACCCTGTACTCTTGGGCAAATCTGAAAGATATCTCTGAAGACTTCCAAAGTAAGCTTGAATCGTTTCTTCTTGTCAATCTTGAATCTGTAGAAGGTGTCATGCTTGTACACGGAATTCCAGAACTGGTGCATGTACACTTCAGGGACATCTGCAGTGATGAGAAATGCAGGATAACATGGAGTGAGAGCGATAACATCCAGAACGACTTGAAATGTTGGTTCTCTTGGTGTCAACCCGCGAGGGATTCTTCCATTGCATTTTCCGATATCAATTCTGTTTTCTTTGGGAACAAGCTCAAGATCAAGCTTGGTTTGTTGAGCAGTGATGGAAGACATGATTCTGCTAAGATTTGTCACATACAGTTCATATACAACCAAATATATATGGAACAGATAGACAATTTAGACCAAGATGCATGATTATTGATGTAGGACAGGATTTACAACAGGGTATAGGCAAACGATTACTAGGCAAAGAGTTAATACATATACAAACAATGCAAAGAGCTAATACACATGCAAACAGGAAACACACATACTCATACACCACTTTAACTATAGGCTAACTATTGAAATCAAGGCAATCACAAAAG
Source organism: Tanacetum coccineum (assembly GCA_026074375.1). Classification (NCBI taxonomy): domain Eukaryota; kingdom Viridiplantae; phylum Streptophyta; class Magnoliopsida; order Asterales; family Asteraceae; genus Tanacetum; species Tanacetum coccineum. The sequence goes on from BQNB010055358.1 coordinate 20,140, forward strand.
ATCTCTAAGGAAAATTAGACCTACATTAATCACTAAGTGACATGATAGGGATTAATTAAACTTAGACTAGATTATTAGATAGATTACCAAGATAACAAGATTAGATCTACAAGAAAAAAATCAAGTATAGTTCGCCTATAGGGAGTGTATAAATCGCCTGTGTAATACACCCAAGTATAGTTCGCCTGTTATAATTATTTATGTATAGTTCGCCTGTTCTAACTATGCATGTATAGTTCGCCTGTTATACCTATGTATGTATAGTTCGCCTGTTATTATTAAGCACGTATAGTTCGCCTGTTTTAACTATGTATGTATAGTTCGCCTGTTATAAATCTTGTATAGTTCGCCTGAACAATTTCCTAAGTATTGTTCGCCTGAACAAAATCTAATGTATTGTTCGCCTGTTTAATGTATTGTTCGCCTGAGTAAATTTTTATGCGTATAATTCGCCTATGCAAACTTTTTCATAAACATTTTACACCCTTTTAAGCTACAATAATCATTTAAACATGAACATACATCATCAATGAGTCATTCTAACATCTTTTCAACATGAATTTACCACAAAAATCTTGAATTTTGACTTGTTCGAGTCATGAGAACACGAAAAATCCAAAATAGACAAGATGCATCATACAAACAGTTTTAATGACACACAAATGCATTCAAACATTCATTATAACAGTACACAACCCAAACCCACAAACTTTTTCAAGTTTTTACCCATTTTCAATAATTTTCTACATCAAGAATTGAGCAAAACACATGAATGAGTTATCCCCACTAAAAACTGGTATGGGTACAACAACTAGACCCCTAAGCGACCAAAACACCTCTATCAATTTAACATTTCATCCACTTTTTAAGGTGTCTCAATTTAGGTCGATTTTAGGGTTTTTCACGCACCATTCCAAGGTTTGGTTAGGTTATATGGGTATTATAACATTCAAACACGTGTACCTTAAGCTTGGAGTAAAGATCGAACGAATTCTTGAAGGTTTTGAAAATTAGCAATGGAAGAAGAAGGTTTTTGAATGTGTTTGTGTTCGTGTATTTAACAAGGACGGGGAAGGCGGTGTTTATGTTTGAAACTTTGAGTTTTTTTTGCATAAATGCCCCCTGAGGATTAAAGGTGATTCTAATTTTCTTTTAAACTTTCCCTAAGGCAAACCAAGTTTCCCAAATTGCAACACTAGTCCCTAAGATTTAGTAATACAAGAAAAAGTCTCACATTTTGCATTAATACCCCTAAAAGATTAAACAAATAGCATGTAGAGTCCGATTTAGTTAAACTTAATTAACTTCCCTTTGATTATTCACCCGATATCATTAAAACCTTTTCTGATTGACACCTTATTAAATATGAAGAAGATGATTTTGACAATTTCTCCCCCTCAAATAATGACCCGTTTTCTATTGAAAGAGCTGTAGTCGTTATTTGATGGTTCAAAATTGTCTTAGAAAAATGATGATTTGTTGAATCTGAAAGATGATTATTGTATATTTTGAAAATCAACACCCAAAAAATAAGATTTCCCTTATTTTGACACATAAGCGCACTGGCACGTACACTTACGGATTATAAGAAGCATGGATTGTGATGCAAAGTAATCACAAGCCTTTGAATGAATATAAAGTAATTCATTCCCGAGAAAAATAAATTTCCCGTTGTAAGGTCAAGTTGTCTTTTTGACGACATACTTGCCTTGAAGATGATGACCGGGTTACTATCGGAAATAATAGCAAGCCATTTTGGCATGTTTTGAAGGCTTTTGAAACTTCTGCTCGAACTTCATTTACAACCTCGTATAATTATTAAATGACATTTCTAAGGCCGTAAATGTTAGCGATTTTCAGAAGACATGCCAGAAATACATATTTTTATATTTTTCTGATTTTTTAATTTTTTCTTTTGTTTTTGTTAAATTTTATAAAAGGAAAATCTTTTGGGATTTTTATGTTTTCATATGTACATATATACAGGATATGAGTTACCACCATCACTCGTCCGTTTCCTCTGCCAGACGTTTCAATGTTTCTGGAGACATGCTTCTCATACCAAGCTTATCGATCAAGAAGTTAAATTTCTCTCAAGAAAACGGTTTAGTAAAGATGTCAGCCAGTTGGTATTCAGTCCGGACAAAGTATAGCTCCACGATTCCATTCTCCACTTGCTCCTTTATGAAATAGTAGCGAATATCGATGTGCTTAGCTCTTGAATGCTGAACATTGTTGCAGCATAAAGCAATCACACTCTTGTTGTCGCAGTACATAGGAATCTTATTGAATTTAAAACCATAGTCTGTTAGTTGTGAACGCATCCATAGGATTTGTGAGCAACATCCAAGCAAGGCAATATATCCAGCCTCTATACTCGATATGGCAGTGCACTTTTACTTCTTGGACGACCAACTAACCAATTTATCACCTAAGAACTGAGCGCTTCCCGATGTACTACGTCTAGTGTCCTGACACCCCACGTGATCGACATCTGCATAAGCTATGAGTGACATATCGGTATCCTTCGAGTACCATAGACCCATGTTAATGGTTCCATTAAGGTATCAAAATAGATCCGTTTCACCGCTTGTATGTGGCTGTCCGTAGGCTTAGCCTGATACGGGCACATTAAGCAGACAACATAGTTTAAGGTAGGGGTTACTGGCTATAAGATACATTAAGGATCCAATCATGCTACGGTAAAGTGTAGCATCAACTTGTTTCCCCTGTAGATCTTCATCCAGTTTCTTGTTATCAATCATGGGAGTGTCGACAGAATCAGTAGAATTTAAACCATATTTTTAACGATTTCAAAAGCATATTTAGATTGGTTTATGAATATGCCTTTGGGTTTTGAGAAATTTGTAATCCTAAAAAGAATGACATTTATCCCATCATCGACATCTTAAACTTAGTGGTCATCTGATTAGCGAATTCATTACACATGGCAATATTAGTGGATGCATCTATTATATCGTCAACATTAAAATTATAACCCAGTAATAAGTGTTTCCTAGCATGTCGTGTGAGAGTGTTGGATCATACCACACTGTGGAGAATTGTTGTGAGGTATAACGGAACTTGACAGCATATCATACCTGCACGTGGTGCTTGTATTAAGCCCATAAAGAGCCTTTTTGAGCTTGTACACATGCGATGGGTTATTTTGATTAACAAATCCTTCTGGTTGAGAAACGTGGACCTCTTCTTTGAGTTGGCCATTCAAGAAAGCTGTTTTGATGTCCATTTGGTAGATTGTCATATTCTTATGAGTGGCATTTGATATGAATGGCCTCTATTCTAGCAACCGGTGCAAATGATTCCTCGAAATCGATTCCTTCTTCTTGTCTGAATCCTTGAGCAACGAGTCTAGCCTTATTCTTTAGTACCCCGCCAAATTCATCTGTCTTGACCTTATAAATCCATTTCAGCTTGATTAAGAATACTTTATCTGGACACGGCACCAATTCCCAAACTTCAAGTCTTTCAAATTCATGAATTTCTTCTTGCATTGCATCGATCCATGACGGTTCGGTCATTGCTTGTTTGAAGTTTTTTGGTTCTACGGAAGTTAGGAAGGCATCAAAATAACACCACATGGCATCAGTTTCAAGTTGCTTCCTTGTAGATACAGAGCGAGAAGGATCACCGATCACGTTTGCTATAGGATGATCCTTAGTCCATCTACCAAGATGTTCCAATGGAGTGTGGAGTTGTCTCACATTAGATGATGATCCTTGAGAAGTTGAGTCTTCCTGAGGAGATTCATTAAGTGGATCATCATGAAATGTTGGTGTTTTTGGTGATTCTTCAAAACCTTGAGAAATGATTGGAGAATGTTCATGTTCTTGTGATGAGGGAATACTTGTTGATGGAGCATCCTGGTCAATAGAAGTTGACACAGGAGAATCAGCTAATACTTCAGCTCTTGGAGCAGCAGCTTCTTGAACTGGAGAAACAGCAATTGTTGGAGGGTTAAAGTATTCATCGAACATTGGTTGAAACAACCGATCCCAATCATCTCTTATTGGTGGCAAGCAAGGTTGTTGAGAAACAGGATTTGAACCGAGTCCTGTACTGGATGTAGCAGGAGTCATATAATGAAGCCCGGGTCCTGAACTGAATTGTTCAGAAGCCATTGCTGTTAGCTCATCGAACGTTACATGAATTGTTTCAGAAATTATCCGGGTCCTTCTGTTGTAGATTCTGAACGCTTTCTTTGCAGGCGAAAATCCTAATGTCTGCTTTTGCATCAAATTTACCCAGATCCTCATGGTCATTGGTAGGATAACAAAGTGAACCAAAGACATAAAGGAATGATAAGTCCGGTTTCTTGTTTTGCATAAGCTCGTATGGAGTTTTGTTGTATCGGTGACGTATCAAAGAACGGTTTTGGGTGTAACAAGCTGTATTGATAGCTTCGGCCCAGAGAAATAATGGAGCTTTAGAAAATATCAGCATTGTTCGAGCGGCTTCAACAAGAGTCTGATTTTGCCTTTCGACAACACCGTTCTGCTGAGGAGTGCGGGCTACAGAAGTTTGATGCGAGATGCCAACATTTTCATAAAATTCACGAAGTGTCTGATTGACAAATTCGGTTCCATTATCTGTTCGAACATTCCGGACAGTGGCATTCAAACGAACTTGTATGTTTTTAATACATTTGATGATGGCCGCAGGAGCTTCATCTTTTGTCTTTAAAAATCTGACCCAGGTAAATCTTGAGTAATCGTCGACTATCACTAAGATATACCTTTTCCCGTTAATACTAGCCACACGCATTGGGCCACACAAATCCATATGCAAAAGATATAGTTTCTCTTGGTTAGTGTCTTCAGCTTTGGGTTGATGAGGGTAAGGGGGGGGGGGATTTTTTGCTTTTCCTTAATGCACATCTGAACACAAATGATCTTTCTGAAATTTAAGTCTAGGAATTCCTCGTGCAAGACCGTCTTTAGCTAGCTTGTTCAAAGTACCAAAGTTGAGATGAGATAATCGACGGTGCCATAACCAGCTCTTAGTCTTTGAAGCTTTGGATAGAAGACAGATCATAGATGATTTAAGCATGTCATCAAGAGAAATTGTGTACAAATTTGTGTCTCTGGCCCGAACAGTAGGATCACCACTTTAAAATTACAAATAAAGCAGTTTTTTTGAAATGCAACTTCAAGCTTTCCGCATCACAAAAATTTGACCACATTAAAACAAGTTATGTCCACGTCCTTCAGTATTATACCTTTACTAAACAATGTTTCCCTGCTGAACTACCCAACCCCCCAACAACATCCCAAAAAAAAAAACCCCAAAAAAAAAACACCAAAACCCCCCAAATATTAAAATTTTTTTAAAAATATATTTTTTTTTTTTTTTATTACCCCTTTATTACCCATTTTACCATTTTTTTTTTTTTTTTTTCTTTTTTTTTGGTCGTTCCTGAATCTAACAGTACCCAGAAATTTACTGACAAAGTTCATGAGCTGAGAGCGATTCCCTGTCATGTGTTTCGAACATCCGGAGTCCAGATACCAGAGTACAATCTGGACAACCTGTCATGACAAGAGAAGAAGACGATGGAATATCTGTTGCATTGGATCCTCAAATTTAATTGGCTTCCGAGTGGTTAGCATTCCTAGATTCTGCAATCTTAGCTATTTTACTCGAACCTATGTTTTTAACATTTTTGGGTTTCCTGCTATAGACTTTAATCTCTGGTTTTTGTATTTCATCTGAGTGGGAAGTGGTTTGCTTAGGAGGCACTATGTTAGTTGAGGTGAACCTAGTTAAAGGGCACGAATTACCAACTATAGTGAAGGTTCTGCCTGTTGGTTTCCACTTAAATCCTACTTTAGTGAATACATGACCTGTAGGTTTCCAAATATTTTCTTTTTTATGTTTCTTAGCAGATTTAGTACGGTTATTACCATTTTGCACAAGATCAAGAAGACATTTATCATGAACACAATCAAACATAGATTTATTACAAGTAGCACAGAGAATTTCAGAATTCGTATTTGACCGTGAATGCTTAACATCAACATCACAAACAGGTTTAACAACACGATTCATTTTATTAACTTTCCTAGGTTGGGCTTCTACATTATTCTTCTTGTTCCTACTTGGTGTTTGCGAGATCCTATCATTCTTTTTATTGCCTGGAGGCTTTGATCCGCAATTAGTACAACAGTTCACTCCTGTAGAAGATAACACAGGTGTGTTAGAATCTAATGTATTTGAAGACTCTACATGTTTAATGTTGCTTGAGGATGTGAGAGGTTCAGCAAACCTAACTTGCTTGACATTGTTCATGGGTGTGACAGCAACCTTCTTAGGACTAGGTGTTATCGCATTAGGGTACGTATCTTGAACATATACAAGCAACTCCTGAATTCTTGTGGAATACTTACAAGCAAAGTCTAACTTTGTATCTAAAGGTTGTTTCACTTTAGCTTGTTCGACTAATTCCCGAATAGTATTAGCTTGTTCTTGAGTGTGTCTAAGATAGTCTATGTGGGCATCCCTATTTTGCAATAACCTAGGAGGCAACGATACTAAATCAAGCTTGAACATGCCTGGAGAAATAGTGGTGGCAGAAGGTGTGTGTATAACATTTTAACAATTTCTTTCCCTTTTAATTTTCGTAAATTGTTTTTTAATGATGTTATTACAAAAACCTTGTCTTGAATTTGAGCTTTTAAATCCTTATTTTCCACAGATTTTAAGTTCAGTTTGTTAATTAAAACGTACATTGTGTTCTTTATGACGAATACGTGTCTGTTTGATTGAGTCAAACTGATCTTTAAAAACCTGTTTCACATGATTAATTTCATTACAAATACGTTCATTCTCATAAAGCAATTTTGCCACACTATTTTCTAGTTCCTTATTTATAGGCTCAAGATCACATTCATGATTAACGTTCTCTTCCTTGGTATTCTCTCTCAAAGATTTAATAGTATCCTTCAACTTACAAATGGTCTTGTCTTTATCTTGTAGCTGAGCTTTCAAATCATTGATTTTAATATATTCTTGAATTTCAACAGCATTTTGATTAACGCAAGATTCATCGTTTTAAAAAACTTTTTGTTGTAATTACATTGATGCTTCGAGAGAAATACAATGTTTTTCAAGTTGTGAGTAATTTTTAAAAAAATCATTATATGCTTGTTTTGATTTGGAAAGCTCAGCATCAAGATTCAAACAGTTTTCACACGATTCACACTCTTGCATTTCCATATTCACAAAATCATTATTCAAAGACATAGAATTCATCATAGTTAACTATACATCTTGAGACATGATTTTTGTAAGAGTCGATCATTTTCCAAAAGAATTTATTTCTTAGCAATTTCCAAACATTGTTTATCAACTGAAGACTGTTGAACAACCACTTCCATTTGGTCAAAAACTGTTTGTACTTCCGTTATTTCATTTAGAAGATCTTTATCAAACACATTGAAGATGTCTTTTAAAGATTTTAGAAATGGAATAATTTCATTGTTAAAAACAGTTTTTGTATGCTCAAACCCCCATTCACCTTCTTCAAGAGCATTAGGTGTTGTCCTCTTCTTCACCACTGAGTCAAACTGGGTGAGGTGGAATTTAAGCTTTTTAAGGCTTGCATTCACCAAACTCACCTTAGGTAGTTCACTAGGAACATCCACTATGACAGGTGGTGTGTAAGGAGGTTCAATGGTTGGATTGAGTATATGAAACCAAAAGGCTTGTTCAGCCGATAATTCTTGTTGTGGAGAAAAACATTTTCCCAAATCTTTAGTTAGTCTATTTAATTTTTCATAATCGATAGGTTTATAAGAAATTTTCTTTGCAATAACTTCAGGATCCTTTGCTTTTTCAGACATTTTTGATCGACTCTCTTCTTCCAAAATCAATGTTTCTTCATCATCAATCACAGGCATAGCAACATGTGCATTAGACATAACAACACCATCATACAAGGTTGGTTTTATCCGCTGAGCTTTGCCTTGCAAGCCTCTCTTCTTCTATAAGTTCAGCTTGCAACTGAGCTTCAAGATTTCTAGCCATCGATCTTTTATTAATGAGCAACTTGATCTTTTTCTTCAAAGGTACTTAAGGCTCCACCATTTATTCCTTTGCCTTCTGGTCTTCTAGCCTGTAGACAGAAAGTTGTGATGCTTTTTGTAAAGATGATGATGTTTTTTGAATTTCACTTGGCTCCGTGAACTACAACCCCTCTAGCCTCTGGGTTCTTTTTGTTGTAGTAGGTTTTGTAGCAGATGTCTGGGTCAACAGCTTTAGGTTAGCTGATTTGTTTATACTAGTAGTCTGTGCCAAGAGTATCTCACAATATGTTTTGTTGGAAGCATTAAAAGTAGTAACTTTCATACATTAGCAGTAGTAGTAATCTGGATCAGCACCACCTATCTTCCTTTTTAGCAAATCTTTTTCCTGCTCTTCCACAACACTGTTTCAAAATCAAGTTTGTCATAAATTCATCTCTTGAGGTCTAATCCACAAGAGTCACTTCTACATCAGCGTCAAGATCAGCAATTTTCCTCCCCTGTTTGGATGCATCATCCTGAGCACCCAAACTGGAATCATTAGAGGATTCGACCCTGCTAGTTGATCCAACCTTCCTTAATCACTTAAACCCTGATGTTCTTGACTTCTTTCTCTTTTCCAGACTCTTTACTTTTCTCTTCAAGCTCTCAATCTCCAAAGCTTAATTAGATTTTGTAGTCTCCAGGGCAAGAACTCTATCAGATAATTTGGTACAAAGTTGGATTGTCAATCATGGAAGTTGATTATATCTCACACTTTGAGATAGATAGAGGAGCGGGGTGTAGGATACATGAGCCTCATCAGGAGTCTCTTCAGCAGTAGGCTCTGTAGGAGCACTATCTTTCCTTTGTTTTCTCCTTGACTTCTTCTTTTGAGGTTTGGATGATGATGGTTGAGAAATAATGGGTGTCTGTTGAGAATCAGTAGGGGGAATGTATGAATTACACCCTCTTCTTGATTTGCTTGAACCTCATTGTTGCAAAAAGGGTGTTACTCTTCCCAAAAAAATTTTTCATGCTCTTTTACTTGTTGGCAATATTTTCTTTGTGTGTTGAGGGATTAAACATAGGCTTCTTGTGATGTGACATATCACCAAGCTGTTGATTAATAAACACTTGTACAAATTGTGTATACATCAGAAATTTAACCATTCCCTCTAAGTGCTTTACCATAGCATTAAAAATATACTTGGACAGGTTAAATTTTTTGTTTCATGGCCAAGAATAAGATTGCTGAGGCATAGTGATACTGAATTTTGTTCAATTGCAGTGTCAGTGGTCTTAGCAACTAAGGCATTGCGTCTAATGTATGAATAAAAAACTTCCATGTGGAGATATAGAAGCTTTTATAGAATGTAAGTTTTAGAGAAGGTTTTTCATACCCCATCCTCGTCAGTTCTTCAAAGATAGTAGCAGTTGGAAAACAATCAGTACCACCTGCATCTTCTAATTTAAGATCACTTCTAATACTTGTCTCTGTGATGATTACCTTCTTCTTATCAACTTGGACTTGTAATTGACGTTCTCCAATTACGTCTTTACATTGTTGTTGCCAGAACTGTTCAAATGCAAGATGTATAGATAGTAGGATTGACAGTTAAAGCATAATGAATCTGGTTAGCATTCAGAAAATCAATAATCTCCTCAAACCTACTACTTTCTTTGGGTTTCTCCAAAAACACAATCAAATGTAAGTTTCAGCAAACTTTGGGGTCGACATTATGATGGGTTTTGATGATTAAAGATGATATTTAGTTAGGGGTTTATGTTTAGAGAGTATATTCATTGTATAAAAATCGATCGAATGAGTTGATATGAAAACACTTTAATTAAAGTTATTTATGAAATCACCCTCAACAACATTAACTTGAACTGGCAGCATTAAGTTAAGCCTAACAGTATTAACTAACCCAGCAGTATAAAGTTATGCCTAGCAGCATTAACTTATGCCTAACAGCAGTAAGTGTATGCCTAGCAGCTTAAACTAATACGGGCAGCAGGAAATTAAGCCTAACAGTATTAACTTAAGCTTAGCAGCATTAACTTTTAGGCTGAGCAGCATTAACTTAAAGACACCAGTATTAACCCTAATTTCTTTCTAAAAAGCATTTCCATCATCAATTTTGATTCTCACAAGCTCTCTTTCTGTTTTTAATCTCACTATATCTCTCATTTCTTTTTCTCACCAATTCACTCTTTCTGTTTTTAACACACAACTCTCTTTTTGTTTTTCAGCTCACTATATCTCTTATTTCTTTTCCTCACCAATTCACTCTTTCTGTTTTTATATCACACATCTCTTATTTTTTCAAGCTCTCAAATCAAGAAGTGTTGTACAATGTTCCATCGTTCATTAGTTTCTTGTTGTCCTCTCTACTTCCAAGTGTTGTTATCTCTTGTGATGAGGTGGATCATTGGACTGTTTAGTCGCAAGCCTCAAACCTACTTTGAGCTTTCTGCACCTACTAATTGGTATTTTTGGCACCGTAGGTACCAATACTTGAACCAGTTCTATAAAGGACTTGGTCAATTAGTGTTGCCATGATTTAGGTCCTAATAATGTTCCATGTCTGCTCTGCTTTTAAGCTAGAAGTAGTAGTGGCAACCGTTTCCATTCTGTCTTCCCACTCCTTATAGACAGTCTCATTTGCAACAAGGTGAATAGGTCCACTTAAACTAAGATATCTTAGTGATCCTTTTGGCTTGCCTAGGTTTATGGGTCTTTTTGGGTTGAGATGATGATTAAAACAGTGATTGGTTCTTTATTAGAGTGTTGAGCAGGTGTAGATGTGTGTTGGGGATCAGTGGGTTGTCTTGACACTTCACCCACTGCTGTTTAATGTCACATTCCCTTTCATCCAATCTTAATTAACCTCCTCTCAAACAATACTTTAGAGATTGAGTAATCCAATGCTAGCAATTAGATAGTTAAACCTGCTAACTTCATAAAGCTTTATCGAGAAGATCCCGGAAAAAAAATTGTGGTATGTGTGAATTCTTGATCACTTGAATAAACTTCTTCTCCATTAGAGTTTGATTGAAATGGTGATAATCTCTATGTGATTGGTTTTCGACGTGAAAACTCTGGATTCTTCACAATACAAATGATGCTTTCATTATCAATGTAAATCTTGGTGTTCATGAAGTTGAATCCATAATCAAGCATTTGATTTTGAATCCATAACACCTGTCTACAACAATTAGTAGTAGCAACACACTATGCCTCAGTAGTAGTGATGGCCAACTATATCATCAACATACACCTGTACTAACAAGTATCATCTTTGTACTTCTTGAGAACAAAGTTTTATAATAGTGCCTCTTTAAATCCATTATCAATTATGTAAGGTATAGTCAAGGTCTCATACCAAGCTATAGGAGCTTTGTTGTAGACCATATAATGCTTTTCTTTCTTATACCACTTTGATAGAGAAATGTGGATCTTTCAAAACCAGAGGGGACACACATATTACCTCCTCTTCAATCTGTAACATATAAAAGGCACTCGTTACATCCATCTGGTACATATAAAACCCCTTAAATGATGCATAGGCCAAAAATATAACCCTGATTGCTTCTATTCCTCAGCATCAGGAGAAAAACCTCATCATAATCAACGCCTTCTTCTTGGGTGTTAACCTTGTGAAAACTAGTCTTGCCTTTGTTTTCTCAATGGACAATCCTTCTCATTTTCTTGTTTCTAAAGAAACATATTGTTTCCAATTGCCCTCTTGCCATTAGGTAAATCACCAGACGTACAAAACTTTTTGAAGTTTAAAATTGTTAAGAAGCTTCCTCTTGCATTGCCTCTTACCCAGCTTGGTATACCAAAGCTTGAAATTCACATTTTTGGGTTCTTTTTTAGAGAGAAAACAGGCATTAAGATGTGTTTTGATAATCTTTGTGATTTGTTCTCCTCTACTTATTAATGTAAATAACCATAGCATGTTCATTAGAAATCTTAGTCATTATCCTTGTTTGAATAGCTGAATTTAAGTCTCCAATGATCTGGTCTTTAGGATGATCCTTGTCAATTCTGGTTGTGGGAATAGGACTGACATTCATGGTTGTTTCCAAGGTTAGATATGCCAGTAGCTTCTGCATCCACATCTTTCATAATTATAGATTACCAAGAATTCTAGTATCATCAATTGAAATTACATTTTGGAAACATTGTGTAGAGCAAATGAATATTTCAAAGGAGAAATCATTAAAATAGATGATCCTAAATGCAGTAGAGCTTCAGTAGCATTAACTGGGTGATGATGGATCATCATTTAGTAAAAGTTGGTTTCCAGCGAACATAACAGCGTGTACAAACAGTATTAAAATTATTTAGTACTTTTAGTTGCTTTTACTGTTGAATTAGACTTTCAAACTCACTTTCTTGTGTCTTGTTCATCTTCTACCTTTATCAGAAGCTCACTTTCATTTACTTATATAGGCCTTTCATACCAACATGATTCGTCACTGTACCATAGGGGACCTGAGAGATTTAATTGTGACACATCCGAGAATTTTGGGATTTTTAAGAATAGCTGTTTTAGCCCTTTGATTTTAGGTTTGGTTGACTTACATGAACAAACATCTAAATCACGTTTTTCACGTCTCGGGACCCTAAAGCAAATTCGATGTGAAACGACATCTTCTGAAACTTTTCAGTTTTGCCCGAGACTGGAAACGAGTAAAACCGAAAAGGGCTAAACTCTAATACAACAACGCCAAACATTTTTAGAACAATATTTTAACGCGGACAACACAATAACAATTTAAATTTTGTTTTTTAAAAATGATTATAAAAACAATGGCGCAAGTTTCGAGATTTGAATCGTTCGTTAAGTCGCTCAAATGAGTCCCGAACCATTCTTATAAAAACTATACCAAATAAGTTACACATATGGTCCCTCAACTATTGAAACTTGCCACTTGGTTTTATATATATATATAATATTACACATTTCATTTTCATTTCCATCTTTTACTCACACACACAAACTTATAACACACTTATAAATCTCTCTCCCACTCATCTTCTTCCCCAATATCCGGCCGCCACCTCCCGCCGCCGGCCACCACTCCCCGCCGCCGGAAAAGTTTTCCGGCGGACATATCCGGCGAAGACCAAAAAGACTCCCCACCTCCCGATGTATCCGATCCCTACCATCACTCTCCCTCACTCGCACCATCTTCCCTCCCCCTCTCTCGAAGCTGCTGTCCCGCGACAGCCTACCACAACCATCATCATCATCATACCACCCTCTTATCACCATCATCTCCAGCCGCCGCTGCTACACCACAAAACCACCACCTCCACACCGCTGCCACCATTGTACAACCACACCAAAGAGGTGCGGTTAGTTTTCTCGAGCACCCCAAAAGGGTGCGTTGGTTTTACAGTTCACCAAAAGGGTGCGTTGGTTTTGTTGTTAACAACCAACAAGGGTGCGTCTGGTCCGGGTAAGAGCACCACAGCCAAGGGTGCGTTTGGTTGCGTTTGATTTTTAACAGCCACCACGAGGGTGGGTTTGGTTTGGTTATACAGATTTCACCTTAGGTGCATTTGTTGGTTGCGGTTTCAGCCAACAAGGGTACGTTCGATGGTAAAATAGCAGCATGGGTGTTTGTTCGGTTGGATTTTCAGCCGAGTAGAGTGCGTTGTGGTTTGTTATAACAACACAACAAGGGTGCGTCCGGTTTGGGGTTCGGGTCAGCCACAAATTAGGTATATTATTTTAATATAACACCAACCATATAATTTTTTTTTATTGACTCTTTACATCATCAGCAAGTTTTCTTATCGTGTCTTATTAAAAAACCCACATTTTTTCCCCCCCCCCCCCCCCCCCCCCCCCCCCCCCCCCATTTTTTTTTATATAATATTTTTCCCCCCCCCCCCCCCCCCCCCCCCCCCATACCCCCCCCCCTTTTTTTTTTATATATATATATATTTTTTTTTTTTTCCCCCCTAAATTTCCATTCTAATATTTCTGGGTTAACACCCGATGAGGGTGCATTGGCTTGCGGGACAGCCGGGTATAGCCGGGTCGGGCATGGGTTTGGTTTGCGTGTGGGTTTGAAATAAGCACCGAAGCGGGTGCGGGTTGGTTTGGTTTATCAGCGGGGGGTGTTTGTTTGATATGTATAACAGCCGAGAAAGGGGGTATCGGGTTGGCTGTCAACAGCTGGGGACAGCCGAGGGGGGGTTTGTTTCGATGGGTTAACAGCCGGGATGGTTGTTGAGTTTGGTTTGCGTTTGGTTGGGTGGCAGCCACCAAGGGGGTGTGTTGGTTGGGGCTGTCACCGCACAAGGGGGCGTTTGGTTGGGCAGCCGCCACCCTGGGGTGGGTTTGGTGGGCTGCCGCCACTATAGGGTGCGCCGGGTTAAATAGTGAAACCCCGGAGGGTATGTTTGGTTTATGGCAGCCGCACCGAGGGTGCGTTTGTGTGACCTTAATATCGAATTAGGGTGCGTTTGGTTATTAAAATGGATTAGGGTGCGTTTGGTTGAATAATGGCAAAAAGGGGGTGTTTGGGTTAAGAGAGAGACGCGAAGGACGTGTTGGTTTAGCGAAACAACGAGGAAACAACGAGGGTTCGTTTGGTTTATATATATCAAAACAACAAACGAAAATAACGAAAGGTTTTTATAAATATTAAAACCGGACAAATATTTATTGGTGGTTATAATCGGTTAAATAAATATAATATTTATTAATTGATTTAAATTAGATATAACGATATATTATTATATATTTATATATATATATTTATATTATTATATATTATCTATATATATATATATAATATATTATATCATAAGATATATCTAGGTACGCGGACATATGTGATATTGGGAACGCAAATAATCACAATTTATCATAGTATTGATTTTAAAGAAAATGAGCGAGCCTTTACAGAAATGGAAAACGATATATATTGGGGGAATCTTCATGCGAAGTGTACAAAACTTTTTTAATTTAGTAATGTTTTAATAATAGTTTATATTATGTTAGATACCAATAAAAGGGGCCTAAAAGTTATTTTTAAATTATACTTAAAGTATAACTGTACAATACCTGTCATGGATCGAAAGCTATATCTTCACATTAAGACGACTGTTTTAGACACGACTTGTCAAAGAAACGAAATATATTTTATAAAATATTAAATAATATTTTATAATGATTATAAACGATTATCAACATTGGTTGTTTAATTCATAAAGTTAAGACATGTGTCTACCATTATTCAAAGTCTTTTTATTAATTAAATTGATTGTCAAACTATTTGGATTAATTAATTATCCACACTTATTATATAACACATGCAGCGTATCTATATACTTTTCAAATAATCTTTGGATTATATTGTCCTTGTGATATAACACACAGTATGATGCATATATGGGTTATTTTTCATATGTAATATTATAAAGTATATATATTAACACTTTGGAAATTATTCTAACTTTATTTATTTAACCAAACCACTAAACTATTATAAAACGTTAATAAATCTTTATCAACGCGTCGCGTTGACATAACAATTCACCGGGAAACCCAAACACATTATCTTAGGCTAGTGAGACTTAGCCGTTAAGTTAAGCTGCATCTTCACGGTCAGGCAGTTTCGTCTTCAGTTCGTATTGTGCATATTAGATGCCTATCTGTCAATCATTCTTCATCATCAAAGTGAATTAGATGCCTACCTATCAATCGTTCTTCAACATCAAGGTGAGTTCATAGCCCCATGTTTTACATGTTTTACATATATTTTGGGGTGAGAACATGCTTGTTACAAATTCTATACGTGTTTGATTTAAACATCATTACGTGCTCATTTCAACTGTCTGCAATAATGTTTACAAGCATTTACATGGTTGATTTCCTGTTTGGTTTTCATACTCGATTTATTTATCTTGCGAGGTACAATACTGGGTTTACTTTTTGAAGTAAACGCATTCTAGTACTTTTATGATTATGATTAGCTTAGGTTGCATGAACTGTAAATTCACTTGGAGGGTGTTCGCGAATGATATAAAGATAGATCTAGTTTGGGATTGACTATCCCCGTTCGGGTGTCAGCTATCACCGAAACGAACGTTATACATGTCAGGATTACGATTGGATTGGCGCCTGCGGGGATACAATCACATATTCATAATATTGCCCGGGTGTCCTGGAGGAGGCACTCCGGTTAAGGGGGAAAGCATATTCTTTTATTATTGCGGGTGTCCTTTGGAGGGACACGGTAACGGGGGAACATATTCTTTATTATCGCCCGGGTGTTCTTGGAAGGGAAACTACTATGGGTACCACTTTTTACCGTTCCTTGAATTAAAGTGGCATACATACAGTCTACGATCACAGTTCATGAATTAGAGTAATGTATATTGGTTTTATACCACACTTGAATAAAAGTGGTCAATAATTATTTGGATATTTGTGTTCAATTTGACTCACGTACATTTTGGGACTATTTGGGGATAGAAATGGTCTTGCATATTTTACAGTTAATTGATTTATGAAAATCACACATACATTTTGGAAGGACATTTAAGGATTTAAATGGTCACACAATTATTTTATGATACTGTAGGGAGACAGTAGTCATTAAACGTTTTTATATGACACTGTAATGATACAGTGGGCAGATACATTTATTGGAACTAACGTTTGTATTTACAGAAACCTATGAACTCACCAACTTTATGTTGACCTTTTTAAGCATGTTTTTCTCAGGGAAATTATATGCTCGGATTTCTTGAAGTGCATTGGAGTCTATACATTCAAGCTTTTCATTGTGATGCAATTATGGGACAAATGTATATTTAATCAAGATTTTGATATAAACCAAGGATTGTTTTACAAAGTACACATTTAGAGGTCGTCTCTTGTATCTAGCGCTGCTGTTTTTGAAAGTAGCACCCATGGGTATTCCGCTGCATTGTTGTATTTTTGGGGTGTTACAGCGTATTGGTATCAGAGCATGGCATAGAGAACTAGGTTGATATTTACCCTAAGACTATAGTCGTTTTCACAAACATTGCATCACAACAAACATTTTCAAAGTGCATACACGCTACTTGCTTATGTGCTTACGTTACGTGCTGCATTAAGTGCTTACGTGGCATACATATATATAATATATATATATGTGCTTGCATTCCTTTCGCGTATGTCGTACGCTTATTTATATAAGAATTATTATATAAATACCAGAATATTTTTAAGACATTGTGAGTTATACAATGGTCTCATTCTACTCGTCAGACATTGTGAGTTATACAATGGTCTCATCTTGCTTCTTAGACATTGTGAGTTATACAATGGTCTCATCTTGCTTCTTAGACATTGTGAGTTATACAATGGTCTCATTTTACTTCCTAGACATTGTGAGTTGCACAATGGTTTCATTTCGTCCTCGGGCATTGTAAGTTAAACAATGGTCTCTAAGGACATTAATTTTCTTCATAGCTTTATACTATATTGTATTACACGAAGACCGTTATAAATTTTGGTTACATGGGATTATGTATAAATCTAAGTATTACAAGTCTTGTATAGGCGGGACTTGTAATAGGAGGATTTATATGATAATTGCTATGTTGACTGGTTCATCGAGACTTTTACCTTATTTACTCTAACCGAGTACTCATTAACGATCTCGAACACTATGTGATTTCCCTGATAGTTTTACTCCCCGTCTCCGAAGACGAGTTTGGAACACTCGTCCCATACTCAGTAGAACACATGCATCGTCATGTCAACCACCTTGAAGGTTATGAGAGTACGCGTATTGCACCGGGAATTATTAAGTAGGATGATTTATAATTTATTTATTTGAAAGGATTGGGACGCCTCTTCATTTAAATAAATAAATTATAAATCCCCGAACCATAAGTTTATAAATTTATCATTTACATAAATTGGGACGCTTCTTTATGCAAATGATGAATTATAAATGAGTGGGCTTAATGGTATCCAATGTGAGACGAGTAAGAACATGAACTCGATAATCACCGGAATTCGTTATAAAGGTCTAGAAACACAATCGTGTCTGGCCACTCAACAAAATCATAAGGCCTCACTTGGAACTACCTTATCACATTCTTAAGTTATTACTTTTGCCGTTGCAAATCCTCGCGATCACGAACTGTTCGTGGAACTAACAGACTTGTTACACACTTGAGTTAATGGAGTTGATTCGTCCTCAAACTAGCGACTGAGTACCATAATCCGCCGTCTATCGCATAAGCTCTTCCGCGAGCTCCTCCCATTTATTAAACTTTATTCTGGGAATATTGTTTCTCGAAATGTCCTTATTATCGGCATCTCATCACCATTTGTTATAGTATTGATGTTATGGTCGTTACTGTTGGGTCCTGGAGCTGTCCCGACTGATACAACTTTATCTAATAGGTAATGCAACCCCCCTTAAACGAGATAAACACCTATCGACGAAACAGATAGTTAGACTATTCATTTCGGGCCACTAGTAGGAAGACTTAGGTCGCGATACATCCTAGTACTGCCAAGTAAGTTGGGTACTTACATACATAATTGTAATGGTATTTTTTTTTATATACCCATTTTGATGGATTAAATATCCTGGTCAAACTTAGCCAATTTTGTTAGTATATTGAGAATTGTCGAAACATCGAATTTTGCTGAATAAAGTTATCAGCGTCTTGTTTGGAACTGGATTATTAAATTTTAAATCTTTCCTTGGTCACACAATCGGTTAACACAAAATTAAATCTCGGGACGAGATTTCTTTAAGGGGTAGGTACTGTAACATCCGGCAATTTTCGAAATTTTAAATGACTACTTTAAACTTTGACTTTTCAGGCCCGATCTTACTTTTTGACTTTTGATCTTTTATCATCACATAAAAACGATTACCGCGTAACTGGTAAAATTTTCGGAACATATTTCAATAATAAATCATATTTATTATTACATA